>NW_026508903.1:0-13341 GCF_026875155.1 Cherax quadricarinatus
CAGTGTTTTTTTGGGCGGGCTGGTGGTTAAACTGGTGTCATCTAGGGCTGGGGGGCTTCTGTATGGGGGTTTTCAACATTTTAAAAAAAAACGCATTCTAAAAGCTTAGAGATTCCAGTAATACAAAAGGACTGCCCTTTGCATCCAGCCTTTTTACGGGGTTTTCGTACAAGTATCAGTATCCTTGTCCAGTTATCCATTAAAATTCGTTTTGTTTATAGCGCTTTAGGTTTTACAATGGTAGGTACTAACTAGAAAATTAAATTTAAAAAATTTTTTAAAGTCAGGTATATTTAAAAGTAATTAATCACAGCAATCAAAAAAAAAAATCAATCTCTCGAGTTCAATTTTAAATTGTGCTGAAAGCACTCGACAAGGCCAAATGCACTAGAAGAAAAAAAGAATAAGATGTAATATATACAGATTTTGCAAAAGCCTTCGACAGTGGACCATGGCGAAAAAGCGCACAAAATGCTTGCTAAAGGGAAATTAACAGGAAAAGTCGGTCAAAGGATCTATAATTTCCCACTAAAAAAAAACACAGAGAGTAGTCGAACAGAGTAAAGCCCGAGGCGCTACGGTGAAAAGTCTTTTCCAGAAGGGACAGTCTGCTCCCATCGTTCCTCCCCTACCCGACATAGAAAAGGATGTCACCCACAGCCCGTGTTTCCCTTTTGCAGTGACCCCCGGGGAATCTGCATGACAGGTTTTCCCATTGAGACACGAAAGGCTCCAGGGGACATAACCAAATCTTTCAGTGGGTGCGGAAAAAAATTTTAAAGTTCAACGAGGGAAAAAATTTCAATTACTCAATATGGTAAACATGAGGAAATTAAACTTCATCAGGTACAAAACAAATTCTGGCCACAAAATAGAGGAACACCAACGTCAAAGACCTGGGAGTGATTATGTCGGGGGTCTCCCCTTCAAGGACCAAAACATTGTATCTGCATCTGCTAGAAAAATGAAGGAGGATAAATGAGAAACCTCAAACTAGGGGGGCCAAGCCCATGATACACTTTTTGGTCACTTTTTTATTAGGCGGATTTTTGCTGCACTCTAACAGACCTTTCAAGGCAGGTGAAATTGCCGACCTAGAAAAAGTTTCAGGAACTTTCACGGCCCCATAAAGGAGATAAAACACCCCCCAATACGGGGGCCTTGAAGTTTCTAAAAATGTTTCCCTGGGAAGCAGGGGGGAGAGTACATGATTTATACACTGGAAAAAACCAGGGGATAGTACCGAAAATTGCACATGAAAAACACTCACTACGAAAGAAAAGACTTTGGAGACGATGCACCCTCCCCCCAAAGAAAACAGGGGTGTACTAGCACGTTAAGAACCAACAATAAGTGTAGGGGCCGGGACTTTCAACTGCCCCCCGCATACAAAAGGGGTTACCAAAAACCCCCGGGCTTCTTCAAGTGGCCGGAAAATCCCCAAAGTCAGTTCCTGATCAGCCGGGCTGTGGCCGTACTTTGGTTTGCGTGCACCAGCAAAACACCTGGTTGTAGGGGCGATCACCAGGAGGCCTGGTCCAGACGGGGCCGTGGGGGCGTTGACCCCCGAAATTTCTCCATAAACTCCGGGGATCACATTTTAATTCTTAATCCCTGGAAAAATTACATTTAATAAGATATTACAAAATTTACAAGAAAGTGGTGTATGCGTGTAAGGCCTTAAGTAGTTAGCTTGTCTCAAGACTCGAATAAGATTAAAAAAGTGACGACAAAGTCCTCAAATAAACTAACTTCTTGAGGATGGCAACCAAACAGTCTGTTGAACAGCAAAGAATGCTAACCCCAATAGCAATGAATTCATGCGACTGCGGCAAGAATCAAAAACTGTGAGATAATATAACGACACTAAGTGGGACCATCGCAATCCTCCACAAAAGTTACAAAACTCCCATTCTGAATCATGTTCGCATAGGAAAAACACGACTGTGACAAAACAAAAACCGTACAAAATTAGGCAGAAAGTATACTAAGGACCCGAGATGTTAGATGCTAAACGCACCAACCCATCAACGTCGAAAAAACACTAAGTCTATCAATGTTCTGTGAACTGACTTTCAGAAAAAAAACAAGAATAATGAGACAATCGTCCAACCCCCAAGCGAGTTAGAGCAGCTGACATTCACGAGGGTGGGACACCCCCCTTTATCACGTATGCCCCGTGGGCAACTGCAGCCAGAACCCGGATTAACGGGGACAAGCGTTTTTTTACAGTAGTTTGACAATCAAGACTAACTGAGCACATATTATGACATCTAAAAACATAACTACGTAATAAAAAATAAAGGCAAAACATTTGTGATTTAGTATTTCGCAAATATAAGCAATATAAAATATATGAAAAAGGGAAAAATTACATTATACATAATAATCATTGTAAACCCCTTTAGGGGTTCAAAACCCCCCAACACGACGAGGGTCGCTCTAGGATTGCATTAATTTTTTCACAGCGTCCGTCACAGGATATGTCCCCAGTACTAGGGGAGTACACCGTATCGTATCTCTTCATATCGTGGTTATGTACATCAGTGTAGAGACAGGATAGCGCAGATAAGGAGGGCACGATGAGGCTCGATCAGAGTAGGAGGAGACTGCGTTCCACTCTTAAGTAGTGGTGTGGAATGCGAGGCAAGTATTGAAACAATCTGAGTATGAAACAGGCTTAAGGTGTTGTAGTGAGGGGGGGTCTGCGGCAGGACAGTGTTGCGTCACGGCAGAGTACCATCTCCCTCACGACACTACCCCACTCTAACACTCAGCTGTCTCCTTACACACAATACTGTAGAATATATACATATTATAATTAGACCAAGACATAGGTTTATATAGTTAATATGGGCTGAGGGATTAAGTTACTTTACTGACTTTTGGACTACAGGTAACAAAAGGTATTTGTGCAGAAATTACGTTAATTTCATGTAATGATAATTTATTATAGGACGAGACGAGCGTTCGCAATTACATTACAATGACACGTATGTGTTTTATACTAAAGATTAAGGTTGGATTCTGAGGGCCCACCTAATGCCTAGCATTTTACTTTTCATGGTGGTTTATATAATTAGTGAGTGGATTGCTGGTCTGAAAAAAAACGTTAATTTTTAAATGGGGAAAGTGCCCAAATACTCGTCAAAATGTTCCAAGGAACACCACAAGAGCTAGAGCCTCTTTCTCAATAGTTGATTTATTTTTTCTGGTGTCGTTAAGTTAGCTTGAATAGTAGTAAATATAGGTGGAGAATATCAGTGGTTGTTGACTGTTGGAGCAGCACAGCGCCCACTGCATAAACCACTCGCATCTATATGTAAAAAGAAGGAAAGGGTTGAAATTAGGACTCTTCAAACACGGTGCGAGGATAGCCAGCGCTTCAACCTTTTGAACGAGTCTGAACAATCTCTAGTTCAGATGAAATGAACTTGGTTCTAGTAAGCTCAGTGAGGAGAGCTGCAATCTGAGGAAAAGTTTGACAGAACTGCGATAATATCCTGCCATACCCAGAAATCTCTGTATCCTTTCCTATCCTGTGGCACTGGAATTCGAAATTGCACGAACGTAGCCTCAATCGGAGAAACCTCACATGGGCGTACAAAAAAGCCTAGATAGGTAATCTTGGCTTGACCAAAACTACATTTAGCTAAGTTAACAGTGAAGTTGTAGTGCCACCCCGAGTCTCTCAAAACACTGCTGCTGAGATGCGTCAAGTGTGTTCCCACTCGTCACTTGTACACCACTAAGTCGTCAAGGTAGGCTTCTATCCTTATCTAGTTGTGGGGTCAACTCGTTCATTATACGTTGGAATGAAGATGCCGCGCGTTACATAGGGCCGGAAGGGGGGTGACGAGGTAGTTAAACAATCCATCTTGAAAACAGTAAAAAGCAGATATTTCTTGAGCACGTTCAGTAAGCGGGACCTGATAATAGCTCGCAAGAGATCTAAACGGTGACAAAACTGGGCTCCTGACAACGATCAAATAAGGTTGTCATATGCGAGGTAGAGGATAACCATCAGGCCAAGGTGACAGAGTTCACTTTCCTGTAATCAGTGCCACATCCTAAAACTACCATCAGGCTTAGGCACTAATATACAGGGAGATGCCAAGGATCTTTTACTGCGCTCTTAAAGTCGTGAGACAACAGAAAATAAACCTTTCTCTCAATGCTTTATGCTTTGTGAGACCTCATCCTATATGAGTGATTGCTTAATGGGGTGATGCTCCCTGTACAATCACGTCATGTACACCCAGGAAGTACAACGTTTTGGACATCACCGAACAATTCAGGGAAATTCAAAATCATGTTTTTAATATCCAGCTTTATCAATCCCAAGGTTACTAAGAAAATCGTCTAGTGACTGTAGAGTCACGGAATTTTTCTAAAACGCACCTTTCTATACCTCTAGAGATGTCAGGTAGACTGACTTTTCTCCTCTGTCCCTAGGAAGAATAGAAGTTAGTAGGTTTAGAGGACTAGCGTGTATGCCTTAAGCTGGTTTAACATGGTACACATGATAAGATTTCTTTTTCCAGGCGGTACGCACCAAATAAATTAACGTCGCTAGCTTTTTTACTACTTCACGGGGACCATATACCTGGCTTGTAGAGCATGACCTGGTTAATATTTCCCGAGCCATCACCTTATCTCCTGCTTTAAAAGAACGAGAGACAGCACGATTGTCATAATGTTGCTTCATTCTAGCTTGGGCTGAAACTAGGGTTTTTCGAAGCTAGCTCTCTAGCGGCTGTCAAATGTTGCCTGGCAATTAATGAAGGTGAATGTGTTTGTGTGTGTGTGTGTTATGTGAGTCTGCGTGCCTCGTTGTGCTCCGGTTTTTCTCCGTGTTATCACGGTCGCTCTGTACGTGCTAGAACGTTAATTTGTGTCCATCAATCTATACGATACATCCCTTAGCGCTCGGAAAACCATTCTTGGGCGGAAAAACGAAAAACATTTTTTTTTTTATATACTGAGTTCAAAAAAAGGAGGAATTAGTGTGCCACGCGTAGCAGAGTTTACTGCCAGAGGGGAATCATAGGCCTATTGTCCCGTGTGGAAAAATATAATAATAATTGAACTTTTCATATGTCAGAGGAAAAGAAGTTCCTGATATCATTGAGTATACTAGTGAATAGTGTTACTACAGTAGGTCCCTAGTATATTGATGATAATAGGCTGAAGTGTCATTTGAAAACAGGTGAATTTGTAAATGAAGGGATTAAGCTATAGATGGAGGTGCCAGAAGTCGCCAGAAACTTACCACAGATCAGCTGTTTTTAATATTTCTGGCTTCCTAGTTGTACTCGCATATAATCTAGGTGATACCAGTGAATAGCAGAATACAGTGTTGTAGTAGCAACTAACCAGTATTATAAGGGTTACTTAGTGGAGTTGGAGTGACTTTCATTAGTGTCTTTTTTTGAATACGATTCGTTATGTGGAATTTCATATAACCTGTAAGTTACCCGCGGTGCAGTATACACACGAGAAGCAATTATTATACAGAAAAAGCGTCCTTCCTTCCAAAATTTGCACCAGTCAACTATGTGATAAATCTGCTTTATTGCGGTGGAGACGGAAAAAAAAAAAAAAAAAATAGAAAAGCCAGATAAGCGATTGATAAACAAGGAGTTGACGTTCGTCATTGTAGGAGCTGCCAGATATCACCGGCTCTTAACACGCAAGTTTACTTTTTGTATCAGTCAAATCACATATTACTCAGGTAGATATTTCCAGTAGATCCTTCATGTGTTGCTCAAATCACCGCCAGATGTTTTAAATAAGTTAGTGACCCACTGATCAGAGGCAGAATCGACTGGTTCCAACCCTTGATGCGTCCGACCCTTGGACTGGTCCGAACTCTCGACTGGTCCCGAAACCCTTGATGGTCCGAACCCGGGACTGGTTTCAAACAGTTTCGGTTGGACAATTAAAGCAAGTCTGTAAACGGATGGGGTTGTAGGCGCCCTTATAAACACAAACATTAAAATCAGGAATGTGACAGTAAGCTGTTCAATATACCAAAAGAGTTAGAACTGACAGAAAAATACAAATAGCTAGAGCTTCATTTAAGGTTATTAATTATAATCTTCAAGAGGTTGTAGTAGAATTGCGTAAATCCAACCATTCATCATTATGATGCTGTGTGTAGTCTGTGGTCAGTCAAAACAACGGGCTCCACATGGATAAATTGTCATTTTTGTGGAAATTGGTGTCAGCCCCTTGTGCCAGATATCCCGAAACTCTACAAGCAGTAAATATTAAACAGAGAAGTGTTTTGGGTATGCCCAAATGAGGAAAATTGTGGACCTAAATCACAAGGGTATTAAAAGAGGAACAACATCAAAGCTGCTTTATAAGAAAACCTGGAAGTTTTCTTACAACAGATGGGAACATAAAAAGTCTGGGCTGAAAATGGTACGCCCTTGCATATGGGCCATGTAGTACAAACTGTAAGGCTTGGAGGTGATGTCCTGGGAGACAGTAATAGTAAAGTGGAGGTGTGTCCTGGGAGACAACAGTAATGGTGAAGCTGGAGGTGCTGTCCTGGAGACAGTAATGGTGAAGTGAGGTGCTTTGTCCTGGGAAGACAGTAGACAGTAATGGTGAATGAAGTGGAGATTTTGTCCAGGTAGTCGGGAAATACGCAGGAAGGAATACATATAAATGACCTCATTAGAGGATAGGAGCCATAGTAGGGAAACAGTGTAGTCAAAGATCAGATAAAACCAAATATTGCAACTAGAAAATACCGCGGAAATAGCAAACAAGAGGACTCCAATAGCAATAGTGAGGATAAATTACCAAAAACAAAACTGGGTGGAGAGCTCCATTGCTTGGTGCTTAGGGAGGATAGAACGTAAGACAGGGAGGAAACATTGCTTACACCAACAGGGAATACAGTCCAAACAGAAAAACCCAAGGCAAGCGGAATCCAAGCTGTGCACATACTATGCACTTGGTATCTGCTGCATGGGAAATCTGGCATAAAAACAGAATGGGACGTGCAACTATGGACCCCCTAGAAAATGCATGCCATATGACAACAGGAAAATGCAATCTCCCTTCCTGAAGCTTTTTCACCCTGTGAAATGTGTACCTCTCAGACAGGACAGGACTGTGCTATAACTTAAATTGCCAGGGCATACCATCTAAACGGGACAAAAGAACTAAACATCCTGGCCATGGGAAAACTGGGTAGCACAGCCACTCAGAGGGAGAGAGGTTTTTTAGTGCCAGGAAGGGAAAAAAACTGGCAGGAAATGGCAGAAATCGTACACCAAATCCAGTAATTCCTGGAGTGGAACCACAGTCGATGGCCTCCACCCAACGAAACAGATACAGCTACTTAATGGCGGAAAAAATCCCCCCAGTCCAACAATACCACCAGTCCGATATAACATTCTTTTTGCAAATATACAGGGTCTAAAGCCAGCAACAAACAACAAAATACCTTTCATCGTGGAACTGCTTGCAGTGGCCAAAGGCAAAAGTTCACGGCTTCACTGAGACCACATAAAGGATCATTGGACAATGAAATATGGATCCAGGTTACAACCTATCAGATGTGACAGAGTGAACAGGCAAAAGGGGCGGGGGGGTTGGCCGGTACATTTGCAGAGTCACTTGTTTGCACAAGAAATGCTTTATGGCCGCAAATGACGTAGTGGAGTTTTAGCAAGTAAAGGTCGAGAACCAAAACCTAGTATTGTGGTAGTCTACAAGCCTCCGGATGCCACATCCCAGCAATTCCAGGAACAGCTGTTAAAAATAGACCACGTTGGAAAATCTTCAGGCTCCTGCACCCAACATCTGCTCCTGGGGGATTTCAATTAAGGCCACACTTAAAATGGAGGAAATTATAGAAATAATATTTGTTGCAGTAATAACACCAGGAGGCAGCTCTGATGAAAACTCAACCACTCACACCGAGCTTTTAAATCTCTGCACAAAATTCATTTAACCCAGCAAATAATAGAGCCTACTAGACTGGAGAACACTGACCTCATATTCACTAACAATGATGATCTGATACGAAAATGTCACCATATCAAAAAACATTATACTCAGATCACACATAATTGAGGTTCAGACATGTATGCGAGGAGCCCCAGACGACAAAATGAGACTCGTCACGAGGGAGCATTCCACCAAATTCAACTTCAATAACAAAAAACATAAAGGTGGGACCACGTAACCCAAGTCCTAACCGATATAAGCTGGGAAGATTATACTAAGCAACACAGTCACCAAACTTATGCCTAGAACAGATTAACTCGGTGGCACTCGATGAATGTCCTCCACAGGCTTAATCCTCTAGAACAAGGAGGATAGATGTAAAAATAGAAGAGACAGGTGCTCCCATTAAGGCGACGGAAAAGAATAACAGAGCGGCTTCTAAAAGAGGTCAATATATCAGAAATGCGCAGGGAAGGACACTGGTCAGAGAAATAAGCAAGCATCGAACTTATGGCTAAAAGACTCCTTTAGGAGTCAGGAATCGCGGGAAGAACTAAAAGCTATAAATGGAAATCGAAAGGAAACCAAGTATTTCTTCTCCTATGCCAAATCAAAATCGGAACAACGCCCAGTCTTGCGCCCCTACTTAAACAAGTGGGTCCTTACACAGATGACAGCAAGGAAATGAGTGAGCTACTCAAGTCCCAATTGACTCAGTTTTAGCAAGCCGCTAACCAGGACTGAGAGGCGAAGATCAAAATGAATTTTTTATGAGAGAGAGCCACATAACTTTGATTAATCACAAGCCTATCCGATTTTATCCATGACGCAAATGACTTCGAACAGGCGATAAATGATGCCAATGCACTCTGCCAGGGCCAGACTCATGGACTCTGTGTTCATCAAGAACGGCCAGAAGCCCCCTATCACGAGCCCTTTTCCATTCTATGGAGAGGGAGCTGGACACGGGGGTCGACCCTCAGTTACTAAAAACAACAGACATAGCCCCCCACTCCACAAAGGGGGCAGTAAAGCCAACAGCAATGAACTACAGACCACTCGCACTACTCCCATATCATAAAAAATCTTTGAATGGGTCTAAGAAGCAAGACTCACACCCATCTCGAAAACCCATCAGTTACACAACCCAGGGCAACATGGCTTGAACCGGTTCGCTCCTGTCTGTCTCAGCTACGGGGATCACTACGACAAGGTCCTAAATTGCACTAGGAAGACAAAAGAATGCAGAATGTATAATACAGACTTTGCAAAAGCTTCGACAAAGGGGGCCATGGCGTAATAGCGCACAAAATGCGCGTCGCTAAAGGAATAACAGGAAAATTCGGTTCGATGGATCTATAATTATCCTCCCTATCAGAAACACAGAGAGTAGTCGTCAACAGAGTAAAGTCGGGCAGTACAGTGAAAAGCTCTGTTCCACAAGGCACAGTACTAGCTCCCATCTTGTTCATCATCCTCATATCCGACATAGACAAGGATGTCAGCCACAGCACGTGTTTCCTTTGCAGATGACACCCGATCTGCATGACAGTGTTCTTCCATTGCAGAACTGCAAGGCTCCAGGCGGACATCAACCAAATCTTTCATTGGGCTGCAGGAAAACATATGAAGTTCACGATGAGAAATTTCAATACTCAGATATGGTAAACATGAGGATTATACTTCATCAGAGTACAAAACAAATTCCTGGCACGAATAGATCGAAACACAACGTCAAAAGACTGGGAGTGATTATGTCGGAGGATCTCACCTTCAAGGACCCAAACATTGTATCAATCGCCTCTGCTTAGAAAAATGCAGGATGGATCGGATAATGAGAACTTCAAAAGAGGGAGGCCAAGCCATGATGACACTCTCTTAGGTCACTTGTTCTATCTAGGCTGGAATATTGCTGCACTCTAACAGCCCTTCAAGGCAGGTGAAATTGCCGACTTCTAGAAATGACAGAGGACTTTTCACGGCGCGCATAACGGAGATAAAACACTCAATTACTGGGAGCGCGTGAGGTTTCTAAAAAAACCTGTATATTACCTGGAAGCAGGAGGGAGAGATACTGGATTATATAACACCTGGGGGGGGGGGGGGATAAAAAATTTTTTTTTCCCTAGAGGGGACTAGACTCGAACTTGCACACCGAAATCACTCACTACGAAAGCAGAAGACTTGGCTGGACGGATGCACCATCCCCCCAATGAAAGCAGGGGTGTCACTAGCACGGTTAAGAGACCATACAATATAAGTGTCATGGGCCCGAGACTGTTCACCTGCCTCCCAGCACACATAAGGGGGTATTACCAACAGGACCCCTGGCAGTCTTCCAAGCTGGCACTGGCCAAGCACTAAAGTCAGTTCCTGAACAGCCAGGCTGTGGCTCGTACGTTGGTTTGCGTGCAGCAGCAGCAAACAGCCTGGGTTGATCAGGCGCTGATCCACAGGAGGCTGGTCACAGACCGGGGCCGCGGGGCGTTGACCCCGAAACTCTCTCCAGTAAACTCCAGGTTAATGATGGATTTGAGTTTCCTGTCCAAAGTCTTTTAACATGCGAGAGGACCCACGCATTGGTGTCCGAATATTAATTCAAACGGACTAAATCCGAGATTCTTGCTCACTTTCTCATAGCGAACAAAGGAAAAGGAAACCTCATCCCGTCTCCAGAAAAATGCTCACAATAAGCTCTCAATCATAGACTTCAATGTCTGATGAAATCTCTCTAGAGCCCTTGTGACTGTGGATGATTAACTGGTTGAAAGTACAGACTTTATTCCTAGGTGGGAAATGCTTCTCGAAAGATCTTAGAAGTGAATATTAGATCCCTGATTGATATATCTCTCATGGCCAATCCAACCTGGGACGAAAAAATTTCATCAGCGCTCCTCTCACAAAGCAACGATCATTAATTTTTCTCAGAGGAATAGTTCGGGATAGTGTGTTGAAGCGTCCTAATAGTAAATTAAATATTGGTTTCCTTAGTTTGGTTCTAGGCAAAGGACCAACACAATCAATAATAAGACGTGCGAATGGTTCACCATGCACGGTGATAGGAATGAGAGGGCAGGTGGAGGTGTGTGCGCTGGCTTGCCTGTCACTTGACACACGTGGCAACGTCGCACATGATCAGCTACTGTTTCCTTCATCTTTGGCCAAGTAAAATGTTTTGCCAGTTTACCGAGTGTCTTCTTGACACCCAAATGTCCTCCTATGGGACTATTGTGAGCAAAATCAATGGCTTGTTCACGAAATGTAACTGGTAACACTACTAGATGCTTGACTGTGTTGGAAACACTATCAGCTGACAACTTACATGTATTTTTCTCCATCAGTACACCGTTACTATAATAGTAACAATTATCGAGATCCTTTGCTTCACTCTCAGTAACTGCTATATCTCTCAGTCTTTCCAGTGACTGATCAACAAACTGATCCTTGATTAAATCATCATGAGTTAGAAATTTAACGTCAGTTGTGTCCTGACTAGGTTGATGACCGGGGGGAGTCAGTGTTAATGACCCTGGGCGCAGAGCGTCACTAAACAACATATTCAACCCCAAATCATTGTCATCCACTAACTCAACAGGAGACAAGGATGGTTGTTGAATCTTTGACATAGCTCTAGTAATTGCGCTGAGAGGAAATAAAATAGGTTTCTCTCTACAAGCTTCAATGGCATAATTATCATCAGTGTTATTATCAATCACAAGTGGTTCTTTACATATACCAGCATGAAGGATATCGTTCCCTATCAACAAGTCCACTGACCTGATGGGAAATACACCACTGGATATACCCACTGAAATATAACCAGTATAATAGCTTGTTTCAATATAAACTTTGTGCAGAGGCACTTTTATAACAGCCCCTCCATAGGCTTCTAACAATACATCTATCTTGCAATAGGTATCGTCAGTTATGGGCAGTACATCTTCTCTTAATAACGTGAGATAACTGCCAGTGTCTCTGAAAGAAATTATCTCAGTTAGATGTGATTCGTCAAATCCTACTTTATCTCTCGAAAAGTAAGGACTCATCGCTGAACGAATCTTTTCGTCAGATACACTTTCTGACGCTAGTCATCTATCCTGAGTAACATTATCTAAAACAGTAGGATCAGAGGAATTGCTAGGATTTTGGTGCCTTTGTTGCTCGGAAGAGGATACGACTTGAGTGGGGGCGCCAGCCGCACGACTGTTTCTCGTATCTCTTTCTAACTTATAGCAATACTCTCTAGCATGTCCTTTTCTGTTACAATAGGTACATTTAACTTTCTTCTTCTCGATACCAGATTTCTGTCTAGCCACAGAGACAGATTCAGGATTGTGAGTTTTCCTGGTAAAGGTACGAGAAGTTACAGTAGCAGGTACATCAGGCCGGCAATGAGCAGCTGATTTAGGTTGCCAACTTCTAGGACAATTTTAGTTACCTTGTTTCTTGTGTTTTAGTACGTACAAGTTTGTGAGAAATCTCGTAATTGTCTGCTAATGCTGCAGTTTCCAGAATATCTGAGGTAGTATGATCGATCAGATATTCTTGTATGTCAGCAGAGCATACAGTTGTTAAACTCTTCGTGTAGTAACAACTGAACAAGCTGTCGTAGTTGTTACACTTAGCACTCTAGACCACTCTGAAATGCAACTTTTTTCTCACGAGCAAACTCTACACAAGTTTGATCTTGTCGTCGTTGTAACGTACGAAATGCTCTTTGATAACTTACAGGTAACAAGTTATACGTCTCTAGAATTGTTTGTTTGACAGCGTCATAACTAATGTACTTGGCAAATGGCAAAGCTGCAGTACAGGTTTGAGCTCTTCCCGTCAAGCAGTATGCAACAATGTTGCCCAGTGCTTACGTGGCCAGTTCATAGCACGTGCCTGGTTCTCAAACACATCAAAATATGTGTCTAAGTCACTTTCAAAAAACTTAGGAACCATGGATGCAGCTTTCTGCACATTAAATGTGTCCTGTGATCTATCAGTCTGTTGTCTTAACAGACGAACATTTTCTCTTTGGAAATCTTCTTCGTTCAATTTCCTCTGTGCCTCTATTTGTGCAGTCTGCAACATAATGAGGCGTTCCAACCTCTCAAACTGTTCCTGAGAGATAGGACCAGTGGGTAATGGAGGAGTAGGGAAATTAACATGGTCTGGACGGTCCTTAGGTCGGACACTTGGTCCAGCCGTCTCTAGAGAGTCTAGATCTGGTCTAGGATAAGTAGATACAGGTGTATCATACACTGTACTAGTATTAGGCTGTGTCATACTACCAGCTATACTCTGTACTATAGTGTCAGTGAAGGAAGGGCGAGCGAGAACTGAGCTTCACTAGGCTCGACACTAGGCTCATCTGCTCTAGGC
>NW_026508904.1:0-14684 GCF_026875155.1 Cherax quadricarinatus
ATTTTTCTCCCAACACACCCCTCAAATTTCCCGGCCTGTGGATCGCCCAAATTTAAAATTTCAACACTTCATACCCCAGTGAGGTATAAAATAGGTAGTTTAGGGCCTTGTGCTTTGCCCCTAAAAGTTGTCGGGTCTTACTTTCCCAAAATTTTTTCTGGGTTCACGTTTATATGATTAGCTTGAAGAACTAGAAATTTTTTATTCTCGTTTGTGTTTTAAAATCATTTTAAATTTAATTTTGCCCTTTTGGTGCAGTGTAGCTGCTGGGGTTGTGGGGTTTGAAGAGCCTTTGACATTCTGCTTGATAATTTTTTAAAGTGTCTCTAATTTCCCAGTAGGTTTTTTAAATTTTTGGTATATTTCGTGGGGGCTAATTTTGGGAATTTGCATTGGTAGTTCAATTTACGATTTTGGGGGGCCTGTTGCTCATAATTGATGGGAAGGATTTTCCAAAAACACAAATTTTACTTCACCCAGATATCCCTGAAAGGGTCAAATCCTAGGGGGTTTAAGATTGGGTTTTGGTTTCTTTAAATGGGGGAAATTTTTTTTTGTATATAAAGGGATAAGGTAGTTACTTCCAGTTTACTCTTCCTATTACCAAAAAACCCCAAAAAAATTTAATAATTTCTAAATCCTTTTTTTAATATCTCAAAAAAGTCTAATATAATTCCAGTAAAACTACTACTATACCCGTACTATACTACATTTCCCGTACTATAACTACTGCCATACTAACTACTACGTCGTACTTTTGATACCAGTACAAAACTACTCCGTACTAATACTATACCCCGACTATACCTATCCAGTATATACTACTACAAACTGTACTTTTATACCAGTACTAATAAAATACTATTATACCAATATCTACTATACCGTAATACTCTACACCCGTACATCCCCTTTTACCATATTTTAAACTTTACCCTACTATATACTAACCCGTACTTACTACTTACCGTACATACACTACAAATACTGTACTACATACCCGACATACACTATACCCGTCCATTACTATACCAGTACTATACCTTTTACCGTACATACTACTACTACTACCACCAGTACTAAAAACTTTTACTCAGTTTATCACACTACTACCAGTACATACAACTACTACCCCTCTATTCACTACCTACCATACTAAAGCTACATACCAGTACTATACTACATACTACACCAGACTATACTATTTTAAAAAAGTACTATACTACATGCCAGTACTACACACTAAAACCATACTATAGACTACTCTACCAGTTCATACTACTATACCATTCTTCTATATACCCGTACTATTACATACCAGTATATTCTAACTCTACCTACTAACTCCTACTACACCATTTCATATATACTACTACCAGTACTATACTACTACTACTACCAGAATATACTACACTACTCCCCGTACTATACTACTACTTTTCTACCCGTACTATACTACTACTACTACCATACTAACTACACTACCTACATACTATCTATACTAAAAATAAAAATACTATTCAATTACTACTCTACTAACACTTTTTTCTACTACTACTAATATTACTACTACGCTCTTACCTTTTATACTCGCTCTACTATTCACTATACCTACATTCTTTTCACTACACTATTTCTACTAACTATTACTACTACTACTATTTTATTACTATTTATTACTATTTTACTACTGCTATACTATACTACTAACTACTATTTTTGCTACTACTACTTTTAATACTATACCACTGCTACTACTACTATTACTACTAACTATAAAACACTACTACTGTTCACTACTACTATTATTACTATTCTACTACTACTGTTTCACACAACTACTTTTAAAAACTGCTATACCCTTCAACTACTACTACTATTAATCAATAATAATAAAGAAATTTATTGAGGTAACACGCTTATGAAAATTTTTTTTTTCTCATTTACGTCAGTTTTTTATTTCCTTTCAAGACATTTTAAATTTTTGCGGTAACCCCGGGAAGCCCCACTTTAAAACCCTTCTTCGGTAACCCCGGGAAACCCCTTTAAAACATTTTTGTGGTAAAAACCCAGGGAACCTACTTAAAAAAAATTCTTCGGAACCAGGGAAGCCTCACTTAACAATTTTGCGGTAACCCCGGGAAAGCCTCACTTAACACATTCTTGCGGAACCCAGGGAAACCCACTTAAACACATTTTTGTGGAACCCAGGGAAGCCTCACTTAACACATTTTTTTCGGAACCCGGGAAGCCCCACTTAAAAACATTCTTGCGGTAACCCGGGAAAACCTCATTAAAACATTCTTCGGTAACCCGGGAAGCCTCATTAACACTTTTGCGGAACCCAGGAAGCCTCACTTAACACATTCTTCGGGGAACCCAGGGAAACCTCACTTTAAAACATTCTTGCGGTAACCCCGGGAAGCCCCACTTAAAACACTTGCATAACCCAAAGGGGAAGCCTCACTTAAACATTTTGCGGTAACCCAGGGGAAGGCCCACTTAAACATTCTTGCGGTAACCCCGGGGAACCCACTTTTCACATTCTTCGGTAACCCAGGGGAAACCTCACTTAACCATTCTTGCGGTAACCCAGGGGAAACCTCATTAAACCTTCTTGTGGGAAAACCCCGGGGAAACCTCACAAAAAACATTTTGCGGTAACCCCGGGAAGCCTCATTTAAAACATTCTTGCGGGAAACCCGGGAAGCCCCACTTAACCATTTCTTGTGGTAACCCAGGAAGCCCACTTTTAAAATTCTTGCGGAACCCAGGAAACCACACTTAACCCCATTCTTGCGGTAACCCCGGGGAAACCTACTTTAAAACCCCCCCCCCCCCCCCCCCCCAAACACTTCTTGCGGTAACCAGGGAAGCCTACTTAACAAAAACATTCCCCTTTCGGGAACCCAGGAGCCTCACTTAAAAACAT
The DNA here is from genome assembly GCF_026875155.1 of Cherax quadricarinatus. Lineage (NCBI taxonomy): Eukaryota > Metazoa > Arthropoda > Malacostraca > Decapoda > Parastacidae > Cherax > Cherax quadricarinatus. Next base: position 2,933 of record NW_026508904.1, read on the forward strand.
TTTGGGTAACCCAGGGAAAACCTCACTTAAAAACATTCTTTGGGGAACCCAGGGGAAACCCACTTAACACATTTTGCGGTAACCCAGGGAAGCCCCTCACTTAACACATTCTTGTGGTAACCCAGGGGGCCTCACTTAACCATGCTTCGGTAACCCAGGGAACCTCACTTAACACTTCTTGCTTTAACCCCGGGAAGCCTCACTTTAAAACATTCTTGCGGTAACCCAGGGAAGCCCACTTAGCACATTCTGCGGTAACCCCGGGAAGCCTCACTTAACACTTCTTGCGGGAAAACCCCGGGAAGCCTCACTTTAACACATTCTTGCGGTAACCCAGGGAAACCTCACTTAAAATTTTCTTGCGGTAACCCCAGGGGAAGCCTCCTTAACACATCTTGCGGGAAACCCGGGGGCCTCACTTAAAAATTCTTGCGGGAACCCAGGGAAGCCTCATTAACACATTCTTGCGGTAACCCAGGGAAGCCTCACTTTAAAACATTCTTGCGGTAACCCAGGGAAGCCTCATTAACACATCTTTGCGGAAAACCCCGGGGAAGCCTCACTTACACATTCTTGTGGTAACCCAGGGGGGCCCATTAAAGCATTCTTGCGGTAAAACCCCGGGAAGCCTCACTAACAATTCTTGCGGTAAACCCAGGGAAACCCCACTTAACACAATTTGTGGTAACCCAGGGAAAACCTCACTTAACACATCTTGCGGTAAACCCGGGAAGCCTCACTTAAAAACCTTCTTTCGGTAACCCGGGAAGCCTCATTAACCATTTTGCGGTAACCCAGGGAAGCCTCACTTAACACATTTTGCGGTAACCCAGGGAAGCCTCACTTAACACATTCTTCGTAACCCAGGGAAGCCCACTTAACACATTCTTGCGGAACCCCGGGAACCTCACTTAACCATTCTTTCGGGAACCCAGGGAAGCCTCACTTAAACATTCTTGCGGGAACCCCCGGGGGAAACCTAAATTAACACATTCTTGCGGTTTAAACCCCGGGAAGCCCCACTTAACACATTCTTGCGGTAACCCAGGAAACTCACTTTAACCCCATTCTTGTGGTAACCCAGGGGAAAACCTCACTTAACACATTCTTGCGGTAACCCCGGGGGAACCCCACTTAACACATTCTTTCGGTAACCCAGGGGAAACCTCACTTAAACCATGCTTTCGGTAACCCAGGGAAGCCCACTTAAAACATTCTTTCGGTAATCCAGGGAAGCCCCACTTAACACATTTTGCGGGAAACCCCCGGGGAAACCTCATTAAACACATTTTGCGGTAAAACCCCGGGAAACCCACTTAACACATTCTTTCGGTAACCCAGGGGGAAACCCATTAACACTTCTTGCGTAACCCAGGGGAAACCTCACTTAAAACATTCTTTTCGGTAACCCCGGGAAGCCTCATTAACACATTTTTTGCTAACCCAGGGGAAGCCTCACTTAACACTTCTTGGGAACCCAGGGAAGCCTCACTTAACACATTCTTGGGTAACCCCGGGAAGCCCACTTAAAACCATTCTTTCGGTAACCCAGGGGAAGGGCCCCACTTAACACATTCTTGTGGTAACCCAGGGAAACCTACTTAAAAAAATGCTTCGTAAACCCCGGGAAAGCCTCCTAACACATTTTTGCGTAACCCCGGGAAGCCTATTAACACATTTTTGGGTAAACCCCGGAAGCCTCACTTAACACATTTTTGCGGTAACCCAGGGGAAACCCCACTTAACACATTCTTCGGGAACCCCGGGGAAACCCCATTAACACATTTCTTGTGGTAACCCAGGGAACCACTTAACACATTCTTTTCGGTAACCCAGGGAACCTCACTTAAAAAATTCTTGCGGGAACCCCGGGAAGCCTCACTTAACAATTCTTGTGGGGAACCCAGGGAAGCCTCACTTAAACCATGTTGGGTAACCCAGGGGAAACCCCAATAACACATTCTTGCGGGAACCCAGGGAAGCCCCACTTAACAAAATTCTTGCGGTAACCCAGGGGGCCCCACTTAAAAATTCTTGCGGTAACCCAGGGAAAACCTCCTTAACACATTCTTTCGGTAACCCGGGAAAACCTCACTTAAAACATTTTGCGGGAACCCGGGAAGCCCCACTTAACACATTCTTGCGGTAACCCGGGGAAACCCCCACTTAACAATTTGCGGTAACCTAGGGGAACCCACTTAACACATTCTTTTGGGAACCCAGGAAGCCTCACTTAACACATTTTTGCGGTAAAAAGGGAAGCCTCCTTAACACTTCTTGTGGTAACCCCGGGAAGCCTCACTTAAAAACATTCTTGTGGTAACCCAGGGAAGCCCATTACACATGCGCAGTAACCCGGGAAGCCTCACTTAACACATCTTGCGGTAACCCCCGGGGAAACCTCACTTAACACTTTTGCGGAAACCCCGGGAAGCCCCCATTAAAACATTTTGTGGTAACCCCGGGGAAACCTCACTTAACACATTCTTGCGGTAACCCCCGGGAAGCCCACTTAACACATTCTTGCGGTAACCCAGGGCCCATTAACACATTCTTGCGGTAACCCAGGGGAAACCCCACTTAAAACATTTTGCGGTAACCCCGGGAAGCCTCACTTAACCTTCTTGCGGTAACCCAGGGAAAACCTCCTTAGCACTTCTTGCGGTAACCCGGAAGCCCCCTTAACAATTCTTGCGGGAACCCAGGGGGAAATCACTTAAACATTCTTGCGGAACCAGGGAAGCCTCACTTAACACATTCTGGGTAACCCAGGAAGCCTCACTTAACACTTCTTTGGTAATCCAGGGAACCTCATTAACAATTCTTCGGTAACCCAGGGAAGCCTCACTTAACAATTCTTGCGGTAACCCGGGAACCTCATAACACATTTTGTGGTAACCCAGGGGGCCTCACTTAACACATTCTTGTGGAAACCCCGGGAAGCCTAACTTAACCATTTTTAGGGAACCCGGGAAACCCACTTAAAAAATTCTTGCGGTAACCCCCTGGAAGCCTCACTTAAAAACATTTTTGCTGAACCCCGGGGAAACCTCACTTAACACATTCTTCGGAAACCAGGGGAAACCTCACTTAAAAAATTCTTGCGGGAACCCCGGGAACCTCACTTAACACATTCTTGCGGTAACCCCCGGGGAAACCTCACTTAACACATCTTTCGGAACCAAGGAAGCCTCCCTTAACACATTCTTGCGGTAACCCCGGAAGCCTCACTTAACACATTCTTGCGGGAACCCGGGGGAAACCCCACTTTAAAACATTCTTGCGGTAACCCAGGGAAGCCCAAAAAATTTCTTGCGGTAACCCCTGGAAGCCCCACTTAACACATCTTTTCGGTAACCCAGGAAGCCTCCTTAACACATTCTTTCGGGAACCCAGGGGGGCCTCACTTTAAAAATTCTTTCGGTTACCCAGGAACCCCACTTAAAACATTTTTTGGGGTAACCCAGGGAACCTTGTTAACACATTCTTGGGGAACCCCGGGGAAGCCTCACTTAACCATTCTTGGGGTAACCCAGGGAAGCCTCATTTAAACACTTTCTTGCGGAAAACCCGGGAACCCCTCATTTAACCATTTTTGCGGTAACCCGGGAAGCCTACTTAAACATTCTTGCGGTAACCCGGGGAAACCCTCACTTAACACATTTTTGCGGTAACCGAGGAGCCCATTAACACATTCTTGCGGAAACCCCAGGGAAGCCCACAACACTTCTTGCGTAACCCCCAGGAAGCCACTTAACACATTCTTGCGGTAACCCAGGGAACCCTCATTTAACAATTCTTGGGGTAACCCGGGGGAAGCCTCACTAACACCCCAACCAATCTACCCTAACCTAAGCTAATTACCCTAACCTCCCAAACCCTAGCCTAACCCAACCCAACCCAACCCAACCCCAACCCAAAACCCAACCCAACCCGCCCCCAACCCTAACCTAACCCATCCTAACCGAACCTAACCAAACCCTAATTTAACAAAAACTTATCCAAAACCTAACCTAAAAACCTAACTTACCCAAACCAAACCAAACCTTACCTAACCAAAACCCCTTACCTCCCTAACCAACTTATCCTAACCTAACCTAACACCTTCAAATACCTCCGAATACTCCCAAAACACTACTGATTACTACCAAATCACCACTGAATACTACCAAATCACCGTCAAAATCACCAGAAACTAAGTTTAACATCACCATCCAACATCCTTTTTATAGAATGAATATACTTACCGCATTTTATGTTGCATATCACATTTCCTTTTCCACATCATCCCTAAACATCCTTCCTTATTCATTCCGTATATCTCCTAGAGTTGTTTTAACCCACGACGGGACCCATCACGACGCAGGAGCCAGAGTGTAGTAGGTGGTGATGGAGAGGTGATGGTTGCTCTGGCTCCTACGTCGTGATGGGCCCTTCGGGGGTTAAAACAACTCTAGGAAATATACGGAATGAATAAGGAAGGATGTTTAGGGATGATGTGGAAAAGGAAATGTGATATGCAACATAAAATGCGGTAAGTATATTCATTCTATAAAAAGGATGTTGGATGGTGATGTTAAACTTAGTTTCTGGTGATTTTGACGGTGATTTGGTAGATTCAGTGGTGATTTGGTAGTAATCAGTAGTGTTTTTGGGAGTATTCGGAGGTGTTTGAAGGTGTTAGGTTATGGTTAGGTTAGGATAAGTTAGGTTAGGTTAGGTAAGGTTAGGTTAGGTAAGGTTAGGTTAGGTTAGGTTAAGTTAGGTTAAGGTTAGGTTAGGTTAGGGTAAGTTAGGTTTAGATTAGGTTAGGTTAGGTTCGGTTAGGATGGGTTAGGTTAGGTTAGGTTGGGTTGGGTTGGGTTGGGTTGGGTTGGGTTGGGTTGGGTTAGGTTAGGCTAGGTTAGGTAGGTTAGGATAAGTTAGGTTAGGTTAGGATAGGATAGGTTAGGTTAGGCTAGGGTTAGGTTAGGTTAGGTTAGGTAGGTTAGGTTAGGATAGGTTCGGTTAGGTTAGGCTAGTTTAGGATAGGTTCGGATAGGTTAGGTTAGGTTAGGTTAGGTTAGGTTCGGTTAGGTTAGGTTAGGATAGGTTAGGTTAGGTAAGGGTTTGGTTAGGGTTTGGGTTTAGTTAGGAAAGGGTTTTTGGTTTGGTTGGGTTGGGTTTTGGGGTTTGGGTTTGGGTTTGGGGTTTTGGGGTTTGGTTCGTTAGGCTAGGTTAGGGGATGGTTTGGATAAGTTAGGTTAGGGTTTGGGTAGGATAAGGGTTTGGTTAAAGGGGAAAAGGGTTTGGTTTGGTTAGGTTTGGTTAGGGTTTGGTTTGGTTAGGTTAGTTTTAAAGGGTAAAACTAGGGTTTTGGTTTAGGTTTAAAAGGGGAAGGGTTTGGTTAGGCTTTTGTTTGGTTTTGGTTAGGGGTAGGATAGGTTAAAGGGGAAGGTTAAAGGTTTGGGTTTTGGGTTTGGAAAAAGGGTTTGGCTAGGATAAGGGGTTTTATGTTTTGGTTAGGTTTTTGCTAGGGTTAGGTTTTGGTTTGGTTTGGATAGGTAGGTTTGGTTAGGGGGGGGTTTTGGGTTTAAAGGGTTGGGGTAGGATTGGTTAGGCTAGGGTTTTTTTTTAGGTTAGGGGTTTGGGGTTAAAATTTAAGGGTTTGGGTTTTGGTTTTAATTAGGTTAGGCTAGGGGAAGGTTAGGCTAGGATAGGGGTTTGGTTTGGTTCGGTTAGGGGGGAGTTGATGCAGGTGGTTTTGGTAAGGAATGTGCTGGGGTATTTTCTACCTTGGGGGGGAATCGCATTACATGGTGTCGTCCCACCTGATTTTAAAGCAAAGGGGTTCGGTAAGGAGAAGGCGTGTGATTTTTCTACCTTTGGGGGTGTTTTTCCCAACGAAAAAAATGTTTGAATTTTTTTGGAAAAATTTTTAAAAAATAAATTTGGAAAATATCCCCAAAAATTGGAGTCGTTCCAAAGTAATTCTGAGTACTTTAATGAAATTTTTTAAAGGGTTTTCCCAAAATATTTTTTTGGGTAGGTTTTTGGTTAGGTTAAAGGGTTTTGGATAGGTTTTTGGGGAAGGTTTTGGGTTTTGGTTAGGTTAAAGGTAGGTTTTGGCTAGGATAGGTTAGGTTAAGTTAGGTTAGGTTTTTGCCCAGGTTAAAGGTTTGGTTAGGGTTTGGTTTTAAATTAAAGGTTTGGTTTGGGTTTGGTTAGGGTAAAATTAGGTTAGGTTAGGGAATGTTAGGTTTGGTTGGGTTTGGTTGGTTAAAATTAGGTTAGGTAGGTTTGGTTAGGTTTGGATAAGTTAGGTTTTGGTTAGGTTAGGTTAGGATAAATTTTGGGTTTGGTTAGGTAATGTTAGGTTAGGTTCGGGTTTGGGGTTTGGTTTGGTTAGGGTTTGGTTAGGGGTAAATTTTGGGGTTAAATTTTTTAATGTTAGGTTAGGGTTTGGTAAATTTGGGTTTGGTTAAAGGGTAGGTTTTGGTTTTAGGTTAGGTAATGTTAGGTTAGGTAAAAGGTTTGGTTAGGAGGTTGGTTTTTGTTTTGGGTAGGGTTAGGTTTGGGTTTGGTTTGGGTAGGTTTGGTTAGGGTTTGCTTTGTTAGTTTTGGTTTTGGGTTTGGTTTGGTTTAAATTAGGTTTGGGGTTTAAGGGTTAAAGGGAAAGGGTTTGGTTAGGTTTTGGGTTTGGTTAGGATAGGTTTGGTGTGGGTGGGGTGTGGGGTGTGTGTGTGTGTGTTAGGGGGTCATAAGTTTTTTTGAATAACTTGATTTTTAGTGATTTTAGTGGAATTTTTAGATGATTTTTGGATGTGAAAAGTTATTTGTGTTTTGTTCAGAAGAGTGTGTTTGGGGGAATTGGGGGTGGGGGGGGGGATGGGGAGAAAAATGCGGGGGGATTTTTTTAGGGGATTGGGGGGGGGCCCCAATTGAAATTTGGGGAATTTTAAAAGAAAAAAAGGTAAGTGGTAATAATTTTAAAAAAATTAAAAAATTGAAAAGTTAAAAAAAAAAAATTTGGGAAAAAGAAAGGAGGGTTTTTTGAAAAAAATGGCCCCCCAAATTGGGGATATTTATGTGACTTTGGATGAAAAGTTAAAACCTGAAAAAATTTTGGGGGGGGGGGGTGTGTGGGTTGTGGGGGTTTTTTGGGGAAGGATTGGGGGATTTGGGATTGTGTGTGTGGTGTGTGGGGGTGGTGTGTACCACCAAAATTTTACCACCTATTGATTTTCGGGGGGCGAGTCCGAGCCCTGGGGGCCCCCCCTTCACTGATCCTACAGGTCACTCTCCCTGAGCCGTGAGCTTTATCAACCTTTTGCTTAAAAAATTGTAAAGGAAACCCCCCTCCACTACAAACGCTTCCCAAAAAATATTCCCTTAAATGACTATCTGTTGGGTGAAGAAATACTTTCCCAAAATCCCGTGATTTCCCTCGGGGTCTTCAGCTTCCCAACTGTGTCCCCCTTTTTTACTGTTCCAATCTCTGGGAAAATCCGTCTTTTTTCCCCCCTTGGGCAATTCCTTCAAATTTTTTTTGGGATGTTTGTTATCATGTCCCCCAAAACCCCCCAACTCTCCTTCCTCCAGTTTTCGTCAGGTGATTTCCCTTAACCCTCCTCGTAGGAAAATACCTTTAAATCGGGGGAAATCTTTTTGGGAAACCCTTTGGGACTTTCTCTAGTTTTTTTCACGGCTTGCCCAGGTTGGGTTTTCCCAAAAAGGTGCCGCATACTCCAATATGGGCCTAACATACACGGTGTACAGGGTCCTGAATGATTCCTTATTAAAGAGTCGGAACGCTGTTCTGAGGTTTGCTAATGCGCCCATATGATGCGCAGTTATTTGGTTGATGTGTGCTTCAGGAGATGTGCCTGGTGTTATACTCACTCCCCAAGATCTTTTTCCTTGAGTGAGGTTTGTATCTCTGACCCCCTAGACTGTACTCCGTCTGCAGCCTTCTTTGCCCTTCCCCAATCTTCATGACTTTGCACTTGGTGGGATTGAACCCAGGAGCCAATTGCTGACCAGGTCTGCAGCCTGTCCAGATCCCTTTGTAGTTCTGCCTGGTCTTCGATCGAGTGTATTCTTCTCATCAACTTCAAGTCATCTGCAAACAGGGACACCTCAGAGTCTATTCCTTCCGTCATGTCGTTCACAAATACCAGAAACAGCACTGGTCCTAGGACTGACCCCTGCGGACCCCGCTGGTCACAGGTGCCCACTCTGACACCTCGCCACGTACCATGAACTCGCTGCTGTCTTCCTGACAAGTATTCCCTGATCCATTGTAGTGCCTTCCCTGTTATCCCTGCTTGGTCCTCCAGTTTTTGCACCAATCTCTTGTGTGGAACTGTGTCAAACGCCTTCTTGCAGTCCAAGAAAATGCAATCCACCCACCCCTCTCTCTCTTGTCTTACTGCTCTCACCATGTCGTAGAACTCCAGTAGGTTTGTGACACAGGATTTCCCGTCCCTGAATCCATGTTGGCTGCTGTTGATGAGATCTTTCCTTTCTAGGTTTCCACCACTCTTCTCCTGATAATCTTCTCCATGATTTTGCATACTATACATGTCAGTGACACTGGTCTGTAGTTTAATGCTTCATGTCTGTCTCCTTTTTTAAAGATTGGACTACATTTGCTGTCTTCCATGCCTCAGCAATCTCCCTGTTTCGATAGATGTATTGAATATTGTTGTTAGGGGTACACATAGCGCCTCTGCTCCTCTCTCAATACCCATGGGGAGATGTTATCTGGCCCATTGCCTTTGAGGTATCTAGCTCACTCAGAAGCCTCTTCACTTCTTCCTCGGTTGTGCACTGTGTCCAGCACTTGGTGTGTGCCCCACCTCTCCGTCTTTCTGGAGTCCCTTCTGTCTCCTCTGTGAACACTTCTTTGAATCTCTTGTTGAGTTCTTCACATACTTCACGGTCATTTCTTGTTGTCTCTCCTCCTTCCTTCCTTAGCCTGATACCTGGTCCTTGACTGTTGTTTTCCTCCTGATGTGGCTGTACAACAGTTTCGGGTCAGATTTGGCTTTCGCTGCTATGTCATTTTCATATTGTCTTTGGGCCTCCCTTCTTATCTGTGCATATTCGTTTCTGGCTCTACGACTGTTCTCCTTATTCTCCTGGTCCTTTGCCTTCTATATTTCTTCCATTTCCTAGCACACTTGGTTTTTGCCTCCCTGCACCTTTGGGTAAACCATGGGCTCATCCTGGCTTTTTCATTAATCCTGTTACCCTTGGGTACAAACCTCTCCTCAGCCTCCTTGCATTTTGTTGCTACATATTCCATCATCTCATTAACTGGCTTCCCTGCCAGTTGTCTGTCCCACTGAACCCCGTTCAGGTAGTTCCTCATTCCTGTGTAGTCCCCCTTTCTTGTAGTTTGGCTTCATTCGTCCTGGCCTTCCTGCTTCTCCCTCCACTTGCAGCTCTACTGTGTATTCGAAGCTTAAAACCACATGGTCACTGGCCCCAAGGGTCTTTCATATGTGATGTCCTCGATATCTGCACTACTGAAGGTGAATACTAAGTCCAGCCTTGCTGGTTCATCCTCTCCTCTCTCTCTTGTAGTGTCCCTTACGTGTTGGTACATGAAGTTCTCCAGTACCACCTCCATCATCTTAGCCCGATCCATGTATCTTGGCCCCCATGTGGGTCCAAGTTCTCCCAATCGATCCCTTGTGGTTAAAGCACCCATGATCAGACTTTGCCTGTCAGAGCTCTTCTGGCCACTCTGGGCCAGTGTGTAAACCACGCCTATTCTCCGTCGTACTCTTGCCTTTGCCTCCTTGTGTGTGTGTGTTGTGTGTGTTTGTGGTGTGTGTGGGTGATGGGTTGTGGGTGATGTGGGAGTGGGTGATGTGGGTTTGGGTGTTGTGGGGGTGGGTATGTGGGTTTGGGTGAGGGGTTGGGGTGATGGGGGATGTGGGTGATGTGGTTGTGGTGGTGTGGGTGATGTAGTTGTGGGTATGTGGGGTGTGTTTTTGTGTGTGTGTGTGTGTGTGTGTGGTTGTGTGGTGTTGTGTTTTTTTTTAGGTGGTCATAGAGTTTTGTAAATATCTTGATTAATGATTTTAGGGGATTTAAAATGCATTTGTGGATGTGAAAGTGATTTTTGGTGTGTTCTGAAGAGTGTGTTGGGAGAGGGGTGAGTGGATGTGAAGAAAATGGGGGTGAGATGGGGGGGGTATGGGGGGGTTGTAATTAGAAATAGGGGGAGATTTTTACTAAAAAAATAAAAGGTAAATGGGGAAAATATTTTAAAAAAAAATTATAGAATTGAAAGTTATGATATATTGGAAAAATGAATGGAGGTGTTAAACCCCATTCGCAATAGTTGGGTATTTTGATGCAGTATAATATCGATTTATGTGGATACAAGGAATGGGAAGGGAAGGATTTTTTTTAGAATTTTAGTACTGAGGGAGGAAATTGATTATTTTTTAAGATTCATAAAAAAAAGGAAAAAAAAAATGTGAATAAATTGGTAATTGATGAGGGTTTGGAAGTAGTCGAATTGAGAACCGAAAAATGATAAATGGGTTGTTTTTGTGACTTTTTCGATGAAATTAGTTAAAACGAAAAAAATTTGGGGGATTGTGGGGTGTGGGTGTTGTGGGTTTTATATTTTGGGTTTGACTTTTTCTGAGAAATTAGTTAAACGAGAAAAAAAAGTGGGTTGTGGGGGTTTGGGTTTGGGGTTGGGGTGCGTGGGGTTTTGGGTTTGTGAGTGTTGTGGGTTGTGGTTTTGGTTTTGGGGTTTTTGGCTTCTGATGAAATTTTTAAACGAGAAAAAAATTGTAGGTTGTGGGTGTTTTGGGGTTTTGGGGGGATATGGGTTGTGGTGTTGTGGTGATGGGGGTTTTTGGGGGTGTGGGTTGTGGTGTTGTGGGTGTGGGTATTGGGGTTTGGGGTGTGGATGTGGGGGTGGGGTTGTGGGTGGTGGGGATGTGGGTGATTTTTTTCGAACTAGGATGCTAAAAGTGGTTTTAATTTTTGGCTGTTGTGACTTTTTTAATGAAATTAGTTTAAAAAGAAAAAAATTGGGGGTTTTGGGTTTTGGGGTGTTGTGGGTTTTGTGGTGTTGATCTAGTTTATGGTGTTTGGGTGGGGTTTTGAGTGTATTCATGGTGTTTTAGTAGTATTCAGTGGGTTTAATTTGGGAACTCAAAAGTGTTTTTGGGAAATTTTTTCAGGTGGGAAAATGTTTTAAAAGGGTTTTTTTAAGGGTTTTTCAAATATGTGCAAAAGTACTTATGAATGTTTCTGAGATCAGAGTGATTTTGGGGGTGTTCGAATGAGTTTTTTGGGGATTTTCCGTTTGTTTGGAAATGTAAAAAGGGATTTTGGAGTATTCAAATGATTTTGAGAGTGTTTTGAAGGGGTTTAAAGAAAAGGCTATTAACTTCGAATGTAAAATTTTGACAGGAATTTAACGAAATGGGTTAACATGGGGTTTCTGATTACTGTGTCCCCTTATTTAAATTTAAGAACTAAAAGGGTTTAAAAAAAAAAAAAAATTGGGTTATATTAAAAATTTGAGGTGTTGGTTGGGGTTAGGGTTTTTGGGGGGGTGGGGAAAGGTTAATTGTGGGGGGGTACCTGAGATAAAAAATTAAAACAGAAAAAAAAAGCTAGACTTGTGTTTTAAAAAAATTGTGGGTATTTAACGAAACAATTGACTTTTTGATGAAATGTTTTAAAAGAGAAAAAATTTGGGGTTTAAGAGTGAAAATGTTTTTCCCCCATAGTT
>NW_026508905.1:0-14748 GCF_026875155.1 Cherax quadricarinatus
GCCTACAAGCAGTATTAAAACAGAGAAGTGTTTTGGGATGCCCAAAGGGGAAAATCGGGGGACAAAATCAAAAGGGGTATTAAAAAGGGACAACATCAAAGCCTTTCATAAAAACCGGGAAGTTTTCTACAACAAGGGGAACATAAAAAGTCTGGGCTGAATGGTACTGCCCTTGATACGGGCCTGTAGTCACAAACTGTAAGGCGGAGGTGATGTCCTGGTAGTCAGTAAATGGGGGGCTGATAGTGCTGTCCTAGGAGACAGTAATGGTGAAGCTGGAGGTGCTGCCCTGGGAGACAGAAATGGTGAAGCTGGAGATACTGTCCGGGGAGACAGTAATGGTGAAGCTGGAGATTTTGTCCAGGTAGTCGGGAATTATACGCAGGAAGGAATACATAAAAAATGACCTCATAGGGGACAGGAGCCATAGTGGGGAAAACAATTTGTAGTCAAAGATAAGATAAAACCAGTATTGCAAACTAGAAATACCGCGGGAAATAGCAAACAAGAGGACTCCAATAGCAATAGTGAGGATAAATTACCAAAAACAACGGGTGGGAGCCCCCATTGTTGGTGCTAGGGAGGATAAAGTAAACAGGGAAACATGCACCAACAGGAATACAGTCACAGAAACCCAAGGCCAAGGGGAAACCAAGCCTTTTGCACATACTATGCACTTGGTACTGCTGGCAGGGGAAATCTGGAAAAACAGATGGGACATGCAACTATGACCACCCAAAAATGCCATGCCCATATGAAAACAGGAAAATGCAAACTCCCTTCCTGTAAGCTTTTTCACCCTGAAATGTGTACCTCTTCGTACAGGAAAGACTGTGCTATAACTTAAATTGCCAGGCATAACCATCTAAAGGGGACAAAAAGATACAAAACATCCAGGCCATGGGAAAACCTGGGTAGCCACAGCCACTCAAGGGGGAGAGGTTTTTTAGTGCCAGGAAGGAAAAAAAACTGGCAGGAAAGGGGAAAATCGTACACCCAAACCCATCATTCTGGAGGGGAAACCCAACAGTCGATGGCCTCCACTCCAAACCAACAGATACAGATACTAATGCCGGAAAAAAAAAAAATCCCCCCCCAGTACCAACAATACCACCAGTCCGATAACATTCTTCTTTGCAAATATACGGGGTCAAAAAGCCAGCAACAAACAAAAAAATACCTTCATCCGTGGACTGCTTGCAGAGGAAAAGGCAATGTTCGCGGCTTTCACTGAGACCCACATAAAGGATCACTTGGACAACGAAATATGGGTCCCAGTTACAACCTATACAGAGTGACAGAGTGAAAAAGGCAAAAAGGGGGGGGGGGTGGCCTGACATTGCAGAGTCACTTGTTTGCACAGAACTGCTTAATGCCTCAAATGATGGGAGTGGAAGTTTTAGCAGTAAGGTTCGAGAACCAAAACCTAGTCATTGTGGTAGTCTACAAGCCTCCGGAGCAACATCCCAGCAATTCCAGGAAAAAGCTGGTAAAAATTGACCACTGTCTGGAAAATCTTCCAGCTCCTGCACCCAACATCCTTTCTCCTGGGGGACCCTTTACTTAAGGCACTAAAAAGGAGGAATTATAGCAAATAATATTGTTGCAGTAATAACACCAGGGGGCAGCTCTGATGAAAACTCACACTCCCCACGAGCTTTTAAATCTCTGCACAAAATTCAATTTAAACCAGCAATAATAGAGCCCACTAGCCTGGAGAATACACTAGACCTCATCTTCACTAACAATGATGATCTGATAAGAAATGTCACCATATCAAAAACAATATACTCAGATCACAACATAATTGAGGTTCAGACATGTATGCTGGAGCCCCAGACCGACAAAATGAGACTAGTCACGGGGGAGCATTCACAAATTCAACTTCAAACAAAAAACATAAAGTGGGACCAAGAAAACCCAAAGTCCTAACCGATATAAGCTGGGAAGATATACTAAGCAACACAGACCCAAACTTATGCCTAGAACAGATTAACTCGGGGGCACTCGATGTATGCACAAGACTTATTCCTCTAAGAAAAAGGAGGAGTAATGTAAAATAGAAAGAGACAGGCGCTCCCTTTACGGGCGACGGAAAAGAATAACAGAGCGGCTAAAGAGGTCAATATATCTGAAATGCGCAGGGAGACACTGGTCAGAGAAATAGCAAGCATCGAACTTAAGCTAAAAGAATCCTTTAGGAGTCAGGAATCGCGGAAGAACTAAAAGCCATAAATGAAATCGAAAGAAACCCAAAGTATTTTTTTCTCCTATGCCAAATATCAAAATCGAGAACAAGTCAGGTATTGGGCCCCTACTTAAACAAGATGGGCCCTACCACAGATGACAGCAAAGGAAATGAGTGAGCTACTCAAGTCCCAATATGACTCAGTTTTTTTAGCAAGCCGCTAACCAGACTAGAGTCGAAGACCCAAAATGAATTTTTTATGAGAGAGCCCAAAATTTGAATTAACACAAAACCCTATCCGATGTTATTCCTGACGCCAAATGACTTCGAACAGGCGATAAATGACATGCCCATGCAATTTCTGCCCCAGGGCCAGACCCAGGAACTCTGTGTTCAAACAGAATGCAAGAAGCCCCTATCACAGCCTTTTCCATCCTATGGAGAGGGACCCCATGGACACGGGGGTTTTCCCCGTTTCCCAAAAACAACAGAAATGCCCACTCCACAAAGGGGCGTAAAGCAACAGCAAAGAACTACAGACCAATAGCACTAACTCCCTATCATAAAAATCTTTGAAAGGGGTTTCCTAAGAAGCAAGATAAACCACCCATCTAGAAACCATCATTACAAAAACCAGGCAACATGGTTTAGAACAGGTCGCTCTGTCTGTCTCACTTAAGGATCACTACGACAAGTTCCTAAATGCACTAGAAAACAAAAAGAATGCAGATGTATATATACAGATTGCAAAAGCCTTCAAACAAGTGGGACCAGGGCGTAATAGGCACAAAATGCGCGCTAAAGGAATAACAGAAAAGTCGGTCGATGGATCTAAATTTTCCCCTTCACTAACAGAAACCAGAGAGTAGTCGTCAACAGAGTAAAGTCCCGGCAGCTACGGGAAAGCTCGTTCCACAAGGCACATACTAGCTCCCATCGTTCCTCATCTAAAACCGACATAGACAAGGATGTCAGCCACGCACCGTGTCTTCCTTGGCAGATGACCCCGAATCGCATGCCCAGTGTCTCCATTGCAGACACTGCAAAGCTCCAGGCGGACATCAACCAAATTTTCAGTGGGCCTCAGAAAACATTGAATTCAACGATGGAAATTTCAATTACTCAGATATGGTAAAATGGGAATTAAATCTTCACAGAGTACAAAACAATTCTGGCCACAAATAGAGCGAAACACCAACGTCAAAGACCTGGGAGTGATTATGTCGGAGGATCTCACCTTCAAGGACCATACATTGTATCAAATCGCATCTGCTAGAAAAATGACAGGATGGATAATGGGGAACCCTTCCAAACTGGGGAGGCCAGCCCATGATGACACTCTTCAGGTCACTTTTTCCCTACTAGCTGGAATATCTGCACTCTAACAAAGCCCCTTTCAGGCAGGTGAAATTGCCGACCTAGAAAATGTACAGAGAACTTTCACGGGCGCGCATAACGGAGATAAAACCTCAATTACTGGGAGCGCTTGAGGTTTCTAAACTGTTTCCCTGGAACGCAGGAGGGAGAGATACAGATTATATAAAACCTGGAAAACCCCTAAGGGACTATACCGAACTTGCACCGAAAATCATTTCACTACGAAAGCAAAGACTGGGGGACGATGCACCATCCCCCATGAAAGCAGGGTGTCACTAGCACTTAGAGACCATACAATAGTGTCAGGGCCCAGACTGTTCAACTGTCCCCCCCACACACATAAGGGGTTTACCAACAGACCCCTGCAGTCTTCAAGCGGCATGGACAAGCACCTAAAGTATTCCTGATCAGCCGGGCTGTGGTTTCGTACGTTGGGTGTGCGGTGCAGCCAGCAGCAACGCCGGGTTTTGATCAGGCACTGATCCACCGGAGGCCTGGTCAAGGACCGGGCCGCGGGGGCGTTGACCCCCGGAACTCTCTCCAGGTAAACTCCAGTATGATGTTCGTCACCTGATGACTTGTATCTGGTGTAGGTGAAGGTCAGTAGGTATATTACAGTACCCCCCTTCCCTGTACTCAGTGGAAATGATGTTGTCACCGATGACTGTATTTTGGTGCAGGTGAAGGTCAGTGGGTATATTACAGTACCTCCCTTCCCTGTACTCAGTGGTATGATGTTCGTCACCTGATGACTGTATTGGTGCAGGTGAAGGTCAGTAGGTCCTTTACAGTACCCTGTACTCAGTGGTGATGTTCGTCACCTGATGACTGTATCTGGGTAGGTGAAGGTCAGATGTATATTACAGTACCCCCCTTTTCCCTGTACTCAGTGGTATGATGTTCGTCACCTGATGACTGTATCTGGTGTAGGGAAGGTCAGTAGGTATCTTACAGTATTCTTCAATCAGTACTGTAAAACACACAACTATACTAAGCATTACTATAATACACATAATATACTACACAATTCTTTATTACACAATACTTTCTAAAAAATACTATACTATTTAAAGCTAAAACAATACTACAAAATAACAGTACTATACTGCACAATACTATACTGTGCAATACTATACTGTGCAATACTATACTGTGCAATACTATACTGTGCAATACTATACTGTGCAATACTATACTGCACAGTATTATATGTGCAATACTATACTGTGGGAATACTATACTGTGCAATACTTTTACTGCACAGTATTATACTGTGCAATACTATACTGCACAATATTATACTGTGCAATACTATACTGCCCCAATATTATTTCTTTTGCAATACTATACTTGCACAATATTATACTGTGCAATACTATACTGCACAATATTATTTCTGTGCAATACTATACTGCACAATACTATACGTGCAAATACTATACTGTGCAATACTATACTGCACAATATTATACTGTGCAAAACTATACTGACAATATTATACTGTGCATTACTATACTGTGCAATACTATATGTGCAATACTTACTGTGCAATACTATACTGTGCAATACTATACTGGGACAATATTATACGTGCAATACTATACTGCCCTACTATACTGTCAAAACTTTTACTGTGCAATACTATACTGCACAATTTTTATACTGTGCAATACTATACTGCACAAAATATACTGTGCAATACTAAAACTGTGCAATACTATACTGTGCAATACTATACTGTGCAATACTATACTGTGCAATCTATACTGCAAATATTATACTGTGCAATACTATACTGCACAATATTATACTGTGCAAACTATACTGCACAATATTATACTGTGCAATACTATACTGCACAATACTATACAACGCAATACTACAATGTGCAATACTATACTGTGCAATACTATATGTGGAATACTATAACTGTTGGGAATACTAACTGTGCAATACTATACTGTGCAATAAATATACTCAAAAAATTATACTGTGAATACTATACTGTGCAATATTATACTTGCAATACATACTGTGCAATATTATACTGTGCATACATACTGGTGCAATACTATTTCTGCACATACTATTACAAAACGCCCAAAACTATCTGTCAATATTATACTGTGCAATTTCTTACTGCACAATATTATACTTGCAATACTAATCACAATATTATACTGTGCAATACTATAAATGCACAATACTATACAACGCAATACTACATGTGCATACTATACTGCAATATATTCTGTGCAATACTAAACTGTGGGAAACTATAACTGTGAATACTATACTGTGCAATAACTATTACGCCCCAATATTTATTGCAAAACTATACTGTGCAATACTATTTCTGCCACAAACTATACAACGCAATACTATACTGTGCAATATTATACTGTGCAATACTAACTGTCAATACTATTTCTATACTGTGCAATACATACTGCACAATTTATACGTGCAATACTATAAATGTGCAATACTATACTGTGCAAAATTAACGTGCCAATGCTATTTTCTGTGCAATACTATACTGTGAATACTATACTTTGCAATATTATCTGTACAATACTATACTGTGCAATAAAAATACTGCACAATATTATACTGTGCAATACTATACTTTGCAATATTTACTGTACATACTATACTGTGCAATACTATACTGCACAAATTATACGTGCAATACTATACTTTGCAATATTATACTGGGACAATACTTAACTGTCAAACTATTGCACAATATTATACTGTGCAATACTATACTTGCATTTATACTGTACAATTTCTATACTGTCAATAAATATACTGCCACAATACTATACTGTGCAATACTATCTTGCAATCTATACTGTGCAATATTATACTGTGCAATACTAAAACGTGCAATCTAAAATGTGGGAATACTATAATTGTGCATCTAAACTTGCACAAAATTATACTGTGCAATACTTATCTGCACAATATTATCGTGCAATACTATAAATGTGCATATTATTTCTGTGCAATATTATACTGTCAATACTATACTGTGCAAAATTATACTGTGCAATACTATACTGTGCATTCTATAAATTTCCACATATTATACGTGCAAAACTATACTGTGCAATACTAACGCCAATATTAACTGTGCAAAACTATACTGTGCAAAATTATAGTCAATATTATACTGTGCAATACTATAATGTGCAATACTATACTGTGCAATATTAACTGTGCAATATTATACTGTCAATATTTTACTGTGCAATATTTTAAATGTGCAATACTATACTGTGCAAAAACTATAATGGCAATACATACTGGGCAATACATACGCACAATACTATACAAAAGCAATACTTACTGTGCAATATTATACTGTGCAATACTATACTGTGCCCTACTAAAAAGTGCAATACTATACTTGCAATATTAAAATGTGCAATATTTAAATTGCAATACTAACTGTGCAATATATTTTGTGCAATACTTACGTCAATACTATAATTGCAATATTATATGTGGGAATACTATACTGTGCAATACTTAAATGTGCAAAATTATACTGTTAAAATATACTGTCAATACTATACGTGCAATACTTACTGTGGGAATACTATACTGTCAATATTATCTGTGCAATACTATACTGTGCAATATATACTGTGCCTACTATACTGTCAATACTATACTGTGCAATCTATACTGCAAATATTATCTGTCAATACTATACTGTGCAAATATATACTGTGCAATATTATCTGTACAAAACCATACTGTACTCACCTATTTTAGGTTGCGGGGGGGAGTCCGAGCTCCTGGCCCCCCCTCTTCACTGATCGCTACTAGGGCACTCTCCCCGAGCCGGACTTTATCATACCTCTGCTTAAAGCTATGTTGGATCCTGCCTCCCTTCATCGCTTCCCAAAAATATCCACTTACACTATCTGTGGCTGAAGAAATCTTCCTAACTCCCTGTGATTCATCGTGTCTTCAGCTTCCAACGGTCCCCTTTTTACTGTGCCAAACTCTGGAACATCCGTCTTTGCCACCTTGTCAAATTCCTCTCAGTATTTTGTATGTCGTTTCATGTCCCCCCCTATCTCTCCTGTCCTCCGGTCGTCCCGGGTTTATTTCCCTTAACCTCCCTCGTAGGGGCATACCTCTTACTCTGGGACTAGTCTTGTTTGCAAACCTTTTCACTTTCCTAGTTTTTTTTTACGTGCTTGGCTAGGGGTGGGGTTTCCCAAAATGGGGCCTACCCCAAAATGGGGCCCAACATACACGGTTACAGGGTCCAATGATTCCTTTTTAAGATGTCGGAATGCTGTTCTGAGGTTTTTCTAGGCGCCCAATGCTGCAGCAGTTTTTTGGTTGATGTGGTTCAGGGGATGTGCCGGTGTTAACTCACCCCAAGATCTTTTTTCCCTTTAGGAGGGTTTTTATCTCGACCCCCTAGACTGTACTCCGTCGCGGGGCCTTTTTTTGCCCTTCCCCCAAACCATGACTTTGCACTGGTGGGATTGAACTCCAGGGGCCCAAATTTCGGGCCCCGGGCTGCCCGCCTGTCCAAATCCCCTTTGTAGTTCTGCCGGTCTTCGATCGAGTGAATTCTTCTCTCAACTTCACGTCATCTGCAAACAGGGGCACTCAGAGTCTATTTCCCTTTCCCTCAGGGGTTACAAATACCAAAACAGCACGGGCCTAGGGGTGACCCCTGCGGGACCCCCCTGGTCAAGGGGCCCACTCTGACACCTCGCCACTACCATGACTCGTGCTGTCTTCCTGACAAGTTTTCCCCGTCCATTGTAGTGCCTTCCCTGTTATCCCGCTTGGGCCCCCCATTTTTGCAACCAACTCTTTGTGGGAAATGTGCAAACCCTTCTTGCAGTCCAAGAAAATGCAACCACCCCCCCCTCTCTCTTGTCTTATGCCGTCACCCCTGTCATAGAACCCAGTAGGTTTTTGACACGGATTTCCCTCCCGAAACCCTGTTGGGTGCTGTTGAAAGAGATCATTCCTTCAGGTGTTCCACCCCTCTTCTCCTGAAATCTTTCTCCATGATTTTGCATACTAACATGTCAGTGCACTGGGCTGTAGTTTAATGTTCATGTTGTTCCTTTTTTAAAGATTGGGATAAATATATATAATTTTTAAATTATATCTATATATAACTGCACAAATATCTGTCAATATATACTGGCAATACTATAATTGCAATACAATGTGAATATAAAATGTGCAATACTATACTGTGCAATACTATATGTGAATTTTATACTGTGCAATACTATATGTGCAATACTATTCTGGGGCAATACTATACTGTGCAATATTATACTGTGCATACTATAATGTGAATACTATAATGTGCAATTTTAATGTGCAAAACTATAATTGCAATACTTACGTGCAATACTAAATGTGCAATACTTTAAATTTCAATACATAAGTGCAATACTTACTGTGGGAAACTTTTTGTGCAAAACTAAATGTGCAAAAACTATAAAAGTGCAATACATAAAAGTGCAATACTAAGCTATACTAACTACACAACCTATCTACACAATACAAACTAAAAAACTATACTGTACAACAGAAAAGATACTAAGGGTACAACATAACTACATAATATTTACAAAATACTATACTACACCTTACTATGGGACTCAAAACCCATTCTTCTCTCTCTCCTCTCCTCTCCCTTTTCCCTCTCCTCTATATATAATAAAATATATATATATTTAATATATATATAAATATATATATTAAAATATAATTCGTGCCGAAAAGGTAAAAAAATGGCAGTTAGCAAGAACTCATTCAAAATTTAAAACCTTTCTAAAATTTTCTCGTGTACGTTCAAAGATATATTTTTTTTCATTTTATTTAAAAATTTAAAATTTAAAATTTTGTGCCAAAAAGAAACCCTTTGAAAACTTTACCTGACCTCATTATAACAAACGCAGTTATTTTAGCCTAATCCAACTAAAAATTTTTTTGATAAGTTTACAATAATTAAATAATAAACAAACACAATGAAATATATTTTTTTCGTTAGGTTCAGAATGATTTTTACGTGATTATTGCATACACAAATTTTCGCTAGCCTTAATTCGGCAAGAAGAGCATTGCTATTTAAGCCAAAATTGAGAGAGGAGGGAGAGAGAGTGAGCAGCTCTCAGCTATCTTACAAAACTGAGCTAGCAGCAACAGTCAAGTAAAACACCCAGAACTCACCACGTGGAGGTGGCTGCTCAGCGAGATCCTTTTTTTTTTTTTTTTTTTTTTTTTTTCTTGCAAAAACCTGCACAAAGCCTGAAAGTTCAGTAGAGGTGTTTCTGCTGGTGGTGGTTGGTGACTTTCTGCTCCAGATCTTCTCAAACACTTCAATATTCATCTTCGTGTCGTGTTCTTTTCTTGCTGGGTTGGTCATCCTCGTCGTCTCTAGTCATGTCTGCTTTTCTTTTGCGTTTTTCTGTTTGAATTAAATCAATTAAGTCTTGTACACCAGGGCGCTCCACTGGATTTTTCTTTTGGCATTCAAGAATCCATTTTTCCATGGGTTTGGGAAGGGTCATTTCCAAGGCGTCTCGTTGTTCCTGGAAAAGCTTGGCGATGCTGTAGGCATCAGAGGTAGATGTGGCTGGTTTACTTTCTCGTACTTCTGGAGCGACCCAGTCTAGATATTTTCTCTGTTTCTTGGTTAGAGGTTGACGATAGAGTATCATATTTTTCTCGGTTACGTTTCCGAAATCTATAAGTGATGTTTTAGGTCCATGTTTGGTATCCTTGACGCAAATGTTGTCACTTTTAATATCGTTGTGTGACAAACCATGAGAATCCAGCTGCTTGACAGTCTGGCAGAGACTTTCCACAATATCTAAAATGTTGTCTTGATTTAGAAGATCTTGGTTGTAATATTCGTAGAGGGGAAGACCATCGTAGGTGGTCAGTAGTAGGCAATCCTGGATTTCCACCCCTACAAGGAACTGCGTTCCTTTGATGTCCTTAACCCGTACCAGAGACTTGGTCTCCTTCAAAAGATCGCCATATGGGTCTGTACCTATAAATTTTTTGATGACTAAATCATGCTTGGCGCTCAGCACTCGCCAGCACCGTCCAGCACAACCTTCTCCAAGAAGAGTGGTTTTTGCTCCCTTTTTCAATGTCTTTACATTACTTACAGTCAGGATTTTCGTCCCAGTGTCTCGGCAAAGCTGTTTAAGATGGCCAATAGCCTTCCTTCCAGAATGTTTGAAACCTTTTGCCATTGTTTCGTAAGACAAGGTCTGAAGATTTACAACACGAAATGTTCAGCGAGATACAGATATTGATGGGAGGTATCACACTGATTTGCTATTTTTTAGTAATGATGTGTGTATTATAGTGAGGCTGGAATTGTTATAGTGATGTGTACAGGAAGACCCGCTTATACAGCAGGTTAGGTTCCAGGATTAATGCTCTAAAGCAAAATTTGCTGTAAAGTGAATCATAACATTTCTTTCACATTCAAATGCATATGAAAGCGTGATATTATGTGAGTAATAGAGCTAGGCCTAAAAAATACATATAAGGTACACACATTATTTACCTTAAAATATTTTTATCTTTAGCTTATAGTGAGTGGAGAATACATGTATTGTAGAAAATGTGTAGTGGTGAGTTGTGATAGTATTGTGTTGTGATAGTATTGTGTTGTGATAGTATTGTGTTGTGATAGTATTGTGTTGTGATAGTATTGTGTAGTGATGGTAGTGTTGTGTTCTAATAGTATTGTGTTGTGATAGTATTGTGTAGTGATGGTAGTGTTGTGTTCTGATAGTATTGTGTTGTGATAGTATTGGTGTAGTGATGGTAGTGTTGTGTTCTGATAGTGTTGTGTTGTGATAGTATTGTGTAGTGCTGGTAGTATTGCATTTGCCTCTGCAAGCAGTCCACGGATGAAAGGTATTTTGTTGTTTGTTGCTGGCTTTAGACCCTGTATATTTGCAAAGAAGAATGTCATCGGACTGGTGGTATTGGTGGTACTGGGGGGGGGACTTTTTTATCCGGCACTAGTATCTGTATCTGTTGGTTTGGAGTGGAGGCCATCGACTGTGGTTCCACTCCAGGAATGATTGGATTTGGTGTACGATTTCTGCCATTTCCTTGTGTAGTGATGTTTGTGTAGTGTAGTCTTCCATGAGTCTATCTGGAGGGTATTCCAGGGATCAATGCCCCCGCTGCCATTTCCACGACCAAGCCTCCCGGTGGATCAGGGTCTGATCGACCAGGCTGTTACTGCTGGGTATTTTCATTGATTTACGTAAAGCTTTCGATACAGTCGACCATGAACTGCTGCACTCCAAATTAATGCACTATGGTATCAGAGGCCACTCCCTCAACTACCTAAAGTCATACCTTAGTAACAGAACTCAATATGTGTATGCAAGTGATGCAAACTCTTCCACCCAACCAATCACAGTAGGAGTCCCACAAGGAAGTGTCCTTGGACCACTCCTCTTTCTCATCTACATCAATGATCTACCGAATGCATCACAGCTACTCAAACCCATATTATTTGCAGATGACACTACATATGTCTTTTCCCACCCAAACACAGTCATACTAGCAACCACAGTCAATGCTGAATTACAGAAAATATCTGCCTGGATGATGACTAACAAACTTACCTTGAACACTGATAAAACCTATTTCATTCAGTTTGGAAACAAGGCTGCAAATGATCCAATTAACATAACGCTAAATGGATCATCAGTCACAAGACTCACAGGGGGAAAATTCCTAGGTATCCACCTTGACAGTAGCCTTAAGTTCCGGACACATATACAACAAATCACCAAGAAAATCTCCAAGACTGTAGGCATACTATCAAAGATAAGGTACTTCGTTCCACAATCAGCTCTCCTGGCACTGTACCATTCACTCATATACCCTTATCTTACATACAACATCCAGTCACCTAAAACCCCTAATAACCCAGCAAAAGGCAGCCGTAAGAATGATAACTAATTCCCACTCCCGTCAGCATACTCCACCAATTTTCAAAAGCCTGAATCGGCTCACCATTAAGAACATCCATACTTATTCATGTGCCTACTACATACACAGAACAATACATGCAATATAAACCCTCCACTCAAACTTCTCCTCACCAACCTTAACAGGACACATGACCACAACACAAGACACAGATCTCTTTTTGATATACTTCGTGTCCATATCACACTGTACAAACTCTATGCACATAAAGGGCCTCAAAATATGGAATTCATTACCAGAAGATATTAAAGTAACCCAGTCTGAAAATCAATTTAAGACTCTTCTCAAAAGCCATTTAATGACCCTAGACTAACGCTAAATACTCAGTACACATTTACTCACCTATGTACTCCCACATTATAACTTCAACAATCACTTTGAACCTTTTATCCATTGTTGACAGGAATATAATTTAATCATTGTTTTCACAAAAAGCATTTTCGAATATAAATATATCTTTGTATTATACAAATTTTGATTCATTTATAATTAATATTCTACTGTACAACTATGAAATAATTATTATCCTACTGTACAACTAGGGACATACTCCTTAGTGTTTAAGTAGAATGTAAGTCAAAAATGTTAAGTTGGCCCATAATACCTGGGCATAATAGAGGCTCTCTTTGTATTGCAACCCACTATTGTAAATACAAAATCTCAATGTACTGTTTGCAAAGACATAAAATAAATAAATAAATAAATAAATAAATAAATAGTCCAACGTATGAACCACAGCCCGGCTGATCGGCAGCGACTTTAAGTATCTGTCCAGCTCCCTCTTGAGGCAGTCAGCGGCCTATTGGTAATTCCCTGTATGCATGGTGGGAGACTGTTGAACAGTCTTTGACCCCAGACACTTATTGTGTTTTCTCTTAGTGTACCAATGGCGCCCCTACTTTTCAATAGGGGTATTTTGCTTTTGTAATGAGTGATTTTTATTTGAAGATTAGGGATCATTCCTTCTAGGATTTTCCAAGTGTAGATTTATGCTATATCTCTCTTACCTGCTCTCCAGCGAGTACAAGTCAAGTGCTTCCAAGCGTTCCGAGTAGTTAAGGTGTTTGACGGAACTTATATGTGCAGTAAAGGTTCTCTGTACATTCTCTGTAATTTCAACTGCTCTGAACGGTGATGTTAACGTACAGAAATATTCCAGCCTAGAGAGAACAAGTGATTTTTTTTTTATATTTTTATTTAAAACATGGAACAAATACAAGGATGTATAAGAGTATAATAAAATTATAAAACTATACTGGATATTAACAGTAACTTCTATTACACAATCCCAGTACAGAAAATAAACACTATAGATAATGGCCAAATTACAACAAATTACAAATTACAACATATCCTACGAACCTTCCTTTTGCAATAATTATTATTACCAGTGTCGCCACAGCTGACACTTCTCCCTCCCCCCCCTTGAATATTTACATTCACCGTTCTAAGAAACATACCATTAATTATCCTAATTTAGGGTCATACCCTGACCTCATCAAAAACTTAATGAGTATATACCAATAGTTGGTGGTGCATGAACATCAATATCACAAATACATAAATTACAGACTAAAACAGATATAAACATTACATTCCTATACACACATACACCTTTATAAGTATAAGAATATACACCCACAATATATAATATCAATATTAATGTAACCCAAACCCTGAAAAACAAACTTTTATAACAACATTTCATAACGTGAAGTTAACGCTGAAAAAGCAAGAAAAAACACCACATGCTACATTATCAGTAAAATACTAGGATATGTAAATATTTTAAAAGAATCAAAGGCTGTGACATGAATAAGATTATCCAAATGTTTCATTTTGATTTTAGTAAGATAACACCATAACAAACTCCTTACAACATCTAACACGCCACATACAAACATACCAAAACTTAACACACATTCCACCAGACTAGACTTTCTCTGTGCCTTCTAGCACGTGCCTAACTAGTATTACTTACAAATAAATATACAATGAATATTAATTTAGGGTAGTCCTTATTTACACATGATTACATAATAGGTAATTATTAAAAAAAGATAGGAAACGTTTAAAATTTTTAAAAACCCGAAGTTTCAAAGGAACATAGTGAAAGGAAAACCCTCCAAATTAAAAATCACTGAAGA
>NW_026508906.1:0-10310 GCF_026875155.1 Cherax quadricarinatus
GAGTGTCGAACACCTGGAAAGGAACAAGATTATAAATGAAAACCAACATGGGTTCAGGGAAAGGGCAAATCTTGTATCACAAACCTCCTGGAGTTTTATACAAGCTAACAGAAGTAAGACACGAGAGAGAGGGGTGGGTAGTTTGGGCGTTTTCCTAGACTGCAGGAAGGCCTTTGACACAGTTCCCCACAAGAGATTAGGGGCAGAAGCTGGAGGATCAGGCGCATGTAAAAGGGGGGAAACTGCAATGGATAAGGGAATACCTGACAGGGGAGGCAGCAACGAGTCATGGTACGAGAAGAGGTATCACAGGGGCGCCTGTTACGAGCGGGGCCCCCACAGGGGTCAGTTCTAGACCAGTGCTATTTTTGATATATGTGAACGACATGATGGAAGGAATAGACTTGAAGTGTCCTGTTCGCAGATGACGTGAAGTTGATGAGAAGAATTAAATCGGACGAGGGATGGGGCGGGACTGCAAAGAGACCTGGACAGGCTGGACATTTGGTCCAGTAACGGGGCTTCTCGAATTCAATCCACCCAAAATGCAAAGTCATAAAGATTGGGAGGGGCAAAGAAGACCGCAGACAGAAAAGGCTAGGTGGACAAAGCCCTACAGACCTCACTCAGGGAGAAAGACCTTGGGTGACCATAACACCGAGCACATCACCGGAGGAAACATATAAACCAAAATAACCGCTGCAGCATACGGGCGCCTGGCAAACCTGAGAATAGCGTTCCGATACCTTAATAAGGAATAGTTCAAGACACTGTACACTGTGTATGTTAGGCCCATACTGGAGTATGCAGCACCATCTGGAACCCACACCTGGTCAAGCACGTCGGGAAGTTAGAGAAAGTACAAAGGTTTGCAACAAGGCTATTCCCAGAGCTCAAGGGAATGTCGTACGAGGAAAGGTTAAAAGGGAAATGGGATGACGACACTGGAGGACAGAAGGGTCAGGGGAGACATGATAACGACATACAAGATACTGCGGGGAATAGACAAGGTGGACAGAGATAGGATGTTCCAGAGAGGGGACACAGGAACAAGGGGTCACAACTGGAAGCGAAGACTCAGACGAGTCACAGGGACGTTAGGAAGTATTTCTTCAGTCATAGAGTTGTCAGCAAGTGGAATAGCCTAGCAAGTGAAGTAGTGGAGGCAGGAACCATACATAGTTTTAAGAAGAGGTATGACAAAGCTCAGGAAGCAGAGAGAGAGAGGACCCAGTAGCAATCAGTGAAGAGGCGGGGCCAGGAGCTGAGTATCGACCCCTGCAACCACAATTAGGTGAGTACAATTAGGTGAGTACACACACACACACACACACACATACAGACATAAGCAGGCACGCTCATACTGAAGTAAATTCACTAGCGCTTGCACAAAGGACAAGCAATATTTACCGACTGTAAGAAATATGACCAAGTTAAAGCGTTCCCGTCGCCCCAGTAAAATAATATTAAACTCATCACATGGAACACTAATCATGGCTCCCATGACAGTCTGACCTCTCACACTGTATGGCTGTTCCTCCCCATGATCCTCCCTTCACCCCATCCTCCCATTCGCCCTCTGACCTTGTGTCAGTCCGATGCTCATAAATTGTAAATATTAAAAAATAAAAGAAAATATTAAAAATGCAGGAGAAGAAAAACAAGTGTATACTGGATGTAGGTTTAAGTTTGTAAGATTTACCTGTCATCTTACAAGTTTATGAGACAGTAAGATTTACCTGTCTTCTCACAAGTTTATGAGACAGCAAGATTAACCTGTCATCTGACATTTTTATGAGACAGTAAGATTTACCTGTCTTCTTACAAGTTTATGAGACAGTAAGATTTACGTGTCTTCTTACAAGTTTATGAGACAGTAAGATTTACCTGTCATCTTACAAGTTTTGAGACAGTAAGGGTTTACCTGTCATCTTACAAGTTTATGAGACAGTAAGATTTACCTGTCATCTTACAAGTTTATGAGACAGTAAGATTTACCTGTCATCTTACAAGTTTATGAGACAGTAAGATTTACCTGTCTTCTTACAAGTTTATGAGACAGTAAGATTTACCTGTCATCTTACAAGTTTATGAGACAGTAAGATTTACCTGTCATCTTACAAGTTTATGAGACAGTAAGATTTACCTGTCTTACAAGTTTATGAGACAGTAAGTTACCTGTCTTTTTTACAAATTTATGAAAACAGTAAGATTTTCCTGTCTCTTACAAGTTTATGAACAGTAAGATTTACCTGTCTTCCTTTCAAGTTTATGAGACAGCAAGATTTACCTGTCTTCTCACAAGTTTATGAGACAGTAAGATTTACCTGTCATCTTACAAGTTTATGAGACAGTAAGATTTACCTGTCTTCTTACAAGTTTATGAGACAGTAAGATTTACCTGTCTTCTCACAAGTTTATGAGACAGTAAGATTTACCTGTCTTCTCACAAGTTTTATGAAAACAGTAAATTTACCTGTTTTCCTTACAAGTTTAGAGACAGCAAGATTAACCTGTCATCTGACATTTTTATGAGACAGTAAGATTTACCTGTCTCCTTACAAGTTTATGAGACAGCAAGATTAACCTGTCATCTGACATTTTTATGAGACAGTAAGATTTACCTGTCTTCTTACAAGTTTATGAGACAGCAAGATTTACCTGTCATATGACATTTTTATGAGACAGTAAGATTTAGCTGTCATCTTACATGTCTAAGAGACAGAAAGAAAAGGTAAGCAAAATATTTACAATGACCGTAGAACCTCCCTACAGGTTGTTGTCTACCAGCTTACTGCACATCCTGTTACCTCCCTGGATGGTTGCTGCATATCACCTTACTGTACATCCCGTGTAGTACCTCCCTGGATGGTTGCTGTCTACCAGTTTACCGAACATCCCGTGTAGTACCTCCCTGGATGGTTGCTGTCTACCAGCATACTGTACATCCCGTGTAGTACCTCCATGGATGCTTCCTGTCTACCAACTTACTGTACATTCTGTGTAGTACCTTCCTAGATGGTTGCTGTCTACCAAGCTTACTGTACATCCTGTGTAGTACCTCCCCGGATGGTTCCAGTCTACCAGCTTACTGTACATCCCGTGAGTACCTCCTGGGTGGTTCTTCTACAGCTTTCTGTACTATGTTATTCCCCCGATGGGTTCCTGTCCACCAGCTTACTGTACATCCGTGAGGACCTCCCTGGAATGGGTTTCCCCTTCTACCACTTTTCGAACATCCCGTGGGTACCTCCCTGGATGTTGCTGTCTACCAGCTTTCTGTACATCCGTGTAGTACCTCCTGGAAAGGTTGCTTCTACCAGCTTACTGACATCCTTTTGTGTACCTTTCCCTGGATGGTTCTGTCTACCAACTTTACTGTACACCCGTGTAGTACCTTCCTGGAGGTTGCGTCTAAACCCGCTTACTGTACATCCGTGAGTACCCTTTCCCGGGTGGTTCTGTCTCCAACTTACTGTACATCCGTGTTGTACCTTCCTCGATGGTTCCTGTCTACCAGCTTACTGTACATCCCGTGCAGTACCTCCCTGGATGGTTCCTGTCTACCAGCTTACTGTACATCCCGTGCAGTACCTCCCTGGATGGTTGCTGTCTACCAGCTTGCTGTACATCCTGTGTAGTACCTTCCCCGGAGGTTGCCCGTCTACCAACTTACTGTACATCCTGTGTTGTACCTTCCTGGATGGTTGCTGTCTACCAACTTACTGTACATCCTGTGTAGTACCTTCCTGGATGGTTGCTGTCTACCAGCTTACTGTACATCCTGTGTAGTACCTTCCTGGATGGTTGCTGTCTACCAACTTACTGTACATCCTGTGTAGTACCTTCCTGGATGGTTGCTGTCTACCAGCTTACTGTACATCCTGCGTAGTACCTTCCTGGATGGTTGCTGTCTACCAACTTACTGTACATCCTGTGTAGTACCTTCCTGGAGGTTTGCTGTCTACCAGCTTACTGTACATCCCGTGTAGTACCTTCTGAGGTTGCTGTCTACCAACTTACTGACATCCTGTGTAGTAACCTTCCTGGATGGTTGTGTCTACCAACTTACTAAAATCCTGTTAGTACCTTCGGATGGTTGCTGTCTACCAGCTTACTGACATCCTGGTAGTTCCTACTGGAAAGGTTCTGTCTACCAACTTACTGTACATCCTGTGTAGTACCTTACTGGATGGTTGCTGTCTACCAGCTTACTGTACATCCTGTGTAGTACCTTCCTGGATGGTTGCTGTCTACCAGCTTACTGTACATCCTGTGTAGTACCTCCCTGGATGGTTGCTGTCCCACCAGCTTCTGTACATCCTGTGTAGGACCTTCCCCGGATGGTTGCTGCTACCAGCTTACTGACATCCCGTGTAGTACCTCCTGGATGGTTGTGTCTACCAGCTTACTTACATCCCTGTGTGCCTTCCCTGGAAAGGGTTGCTGTCTACCAGCTTACTGTACATTCCCGTGAGGCCTCCCCGTGGTTCCTGTCTACCAGCTTACTGTACATCCGTGTAGTACCTCCTGGATGGTTTTCTTCCCACCAGCTTACTGACACCGTGTAGGACCTCCCTGATGGTTGCTGTCAACCACTTACTGTACAAACCTGTGTAGTACCCCCTGATGGTTGCTGTCAAACCCGCTTCTGTACCTCCTGTGTAGGACCTCCCCGGATGGTTGCTGTCTACCAGCTTCCCGTACATCCCGTGTAGTCCTCCTGATGTTGCTGTCAACCAGCTTACTGTACATCCCCTGTAGTCCTTCTGGATGGTTGCTGTCCCCACCAGCTTACTGTACATTTCCTGTGAGACCTCCCTGGATGGTTCTGTCTACCAAACTTACTGTACATCCCGTGTAGTCTCCCTGAATGGTTCCCTTTTACCAGCTTACTGTACATCCGTTTTAGGCCTTTCCTGATGTTGCTGTCAAACCCGCTAACTGACACCCCGTGAAATACCTTTCCTGGGTGGTTGCTGTCAAACCCCTTACTGTACATCCTGTGTAGACCTTCCTGGATGGTTTTCGTCTACCAGCTTCCCGTACATCCTGGGGTAGTCCTACATGATGGTTGCTGTCAAAGCTTACTGTACATCTGTGTAGTACCTCCTGTATGGTTGCTTCTAAAGCTTCCCGTTCATCCTGTGTAGTAACCTCCTAGATGGTTGCTGTCTACAAACTTACTGTACATCCTGTGTAGTTTTTCCCTGAAGGGTTCCTGTCTACCAGCTTACTGTACATCCTGGTACACCTTCCTGGATGGTTGCTGTCTACCCGCTTACTGACATCCTGTGTAAATACCTTCCGGATGGTTGCTTCTACCAACTTACTGTACTGTGTAGGACCTCCCTGGATGGTTGCTGTCTACCAGCTTACTGACATCCCCTGTAGTACCTCCTGGGGGGTTGCTGTCTAAAGCTTACTGTACATCCTGTGTAGGAACCTCCTGGATGGTTCTTCTAAAAGCTTTTGTCATCCCGTGTAGTACCTTCCCCTTTTGGGTTTCTGTCTACCACCCTTTCTTTTACATCCGTGTAGTCCTCCCTGGGGGTTTCTGCCCACCAGTTACTGAGCTACAATTCCGGTGTAATACCTTCTTTTCCTTTGGAATTTGAGTTGCTTTCCAAACCCGCTTTCTGTAATCGTGTAGTAACCCCCTGGATGTTCCCGTTTTACCACTTACTGACATTCCCCGTTAGTACCTTCCTGAGGTTCTGGGCTACAAACTTACTGTACATCCTTGTAGGAACTCCCTGGGTGGTTCCTGTCTTCCAGCTTATGTAATTTCCCCTGTATACCCCCCCTTCGATGGTTCTTCTACCAGCTTTCTGTACTCCCATGTAGTATCTCCCTGGAGGGTTTTGTCCACCACTTACTGTACATCCGTGTAGGACCTCCCTGGGGTGGTTGCTCTTTTAAACCCGGGTTAAAGAACTCTTGTGGTTTATTTCCTCACGGGGTGGTTGGGTGTCTACCAGTTTTGACATCCCGTTTTTAAATACCTCCCCCCAATGGTTTTCTCTCTAAACCCCCCCTTTCTGAAATCTTTTTGTTTTTAAAACCCCCCTGGATGGTTTCTTTTCTACCCGCTTTAAATGTAATCCCGTGTATACCACCCTGGATGGTTTTCTCTCTACCCCGCTTTCTTTAAAATCTTGGTTTAATCTCCAGGATGGTTGCTGTCTTTCCAGCTAATTGTACATCCCGTGTAGTACCTTCCTGGATGGTTCCTGTCTATAAGCTTACTATACATCCCGTGTATTACCTCCCTGGATGGTTTCTGTCTACAAGCTTACTGAACATTCTCTGTAGTACCTTCCTGGATGATTCCTGTCTACCAGCTTACTGTACATCCTGTGTATACTAGCTCCCTGGATGGTACGTGTCTACCAGCTTACTGCGCATCCCGTGTAGTTCCTCCCTGGATGGTTCCTGTATACCAGCTTAGTGTACATCCTGTGTAGTACATTCCTGGATGGTTGCTGTCTACCAGCTTACTGTACATCCCGTGTAGTACCTCCATGGATGGATGCTCTTTACCAGTTTACTCTACATATCGTGGAGTACCTCCCTGGATGGTACTTGTCTTCCAGGTTACTGCACATCCCGTGTAGTACCTCCCTGGAGGGTTGCTGTCTACCAGCTTACTGTACATCCAGTGTAGTACCTCCCTGGATGGTTGCTGTCTTTCCCGCCCTTACTGAACATCCCGTGTAGTACCTCCCTGGATGGTTGCTATCTACCAGCTTACTGTACATCCCGTGTAGTACCTTCGTGGATGGTTGCTGTCTACCAACTTACTGTACATCCGGTATAATACCTCCCTGGATGGTTGCTGCCTACCAGCTTACTGTAAATCCTGTGTAGTACCTCCCTGAATGACTGCTGTCTACCAGCTTATTGTACTTCCTGTGCACTACCCTCCTGGACGGTTGCTGTCTACCAGCTTACAGTACATCCCGTGTAGTCCCTCCCTGGATGGTTGCTGTCTACCAGCTTATTGAACATCTCGTGTAGTACATCCCTGGATGGTTGCTGTCTAAAAACTTACTGTACATCCTGTGTAGTACCTCCCTCGATGGTTGCTGTCTACCAACTTACTGTATATCCTGTGTGTTTCCTCCCTGGATGGTTGCTGTCTACCCCCTTACTGTACATCCTGTGGGTTGGTATTTTCCCTGGATGGTTTTTCTGTCTACCACCTTACTGTACACCCTGTGTCTTATCTCCCTGGATACTTCCTGTCTACCAGCTTACTGTACATCCTGCGTAGTATCTCCCTGGATGATTGCTCTTTACCAGTTTACTCTACATTTCGTGGAGTACCTCCCTGGATGGTTGCTGTCTACCAGCTTACTGTACATCCTGTGTAGGACCTCCCTGGATGGTTCCAGTCTACCAGCTTACTGTACATCCTGTGCAGTACCACCCTGGATGGTTGCTGTCCACCAGCATGCTGTTCATCCGTGTAGTACCTTCCTGGAGGGCTGCTGTCTACCAGCTTACTGTACATCCAGTGTAGTACCTTCCTGGATGGTTGCTGTCTACCAGCTTACTGTACATCCTGTGTAGTACCTCCCAGGATGGGGTTTCTGTTTTACCACTTTACTCTGCATCCCATGCAGTACCTCCCTGGATGGTTCCTGTCTACCAGCTTACTGTACATCCCGTGAAGTGCCTCCCTGGATGGTTGCTGTCTACCAGCTTACTGTACATCCTGTGTAGTTCCTCCCTGGATGGTTGCTCTCTACCAGCTTACTGTAGATCCGTGTTTTGTACCCCCCTAAGGTTGTGTCTACCAGCTTATGTACATCCTGTGTAGTTTCCCGAATGGTTCCCGTACCCGCTTACTTTACATCCTGCGTAGTACCTTCCTGGATGGTTGCTGTCTACCAGTTTTCTGTACATCCTGTGTAGTACCTTATTTTGGATGGTTTTTCTTTCTACCCCCTTACTGAGATCCTTTTTAGGACCTCCAGGGTGGTTGCTCTCACCAGTTTTACCCTTTTTCATCCTGTGTAGAACCTACGGGAGGTTGGGATTTCCCCTTCCGTGATCCTATGTATTATTCCCTGGGTGGTTCGTCTACCAGCTTACGCACTCCCTGTAGTACCTTCCTGGTGGTTCTGCTACCCCCTTACGTACATCCCGCTAGTACCTCCTGGATGGTTGCTCCCACCTTACTGTACATCCCGCGTTTTACCTCCCTGGATGGTTGCTCTTACCAAAATTTTTCTGTAATCCTATGTTTTTTATCTCCCTGGTGGTTCCGTCCACCGCTTATGTTCATCCTGTGTAGGACCTCCTGGATGCTTGCCCTCTCCAGCCTACTGTACATCTTGGTTTTATATCTCCCGGGATGGTTTTTTGTCTACCAGCTTACTTACATCCCCTGTCACCTTTCTGGATGGGCCTGTTACAGCTTTGTCATCCGTTATTACCCCCTGGATGGTTTTCCCGTCTACAAGCTTTTTGACATTCTGTGTAGTACCTCCCCGTGTGGTTGCTGCCCCACCAGCCCTTTCTGGCACTCCCTGTGTAGTACCTCCCCTGATGGGTTTCTTCACCAGCTTACTGTCATCTTGTGTAGTAATTTCCCGGTGTTTCGTTACCAGCATACGGAAAATCAAGGTGTTTTAGGGTTCTTTAACCCGATCACACGTAGTCCCCCCTGGATGGTTGCTGTCTTCCCTTTTCTGTACTTCCCGTGTTAGTACCTCCCGGATGGTTGCTGTCTACCCCTTTGACTCCCGGTTCCTTCCTGGATGGCGCTATCACCCCAGCTTACTGACTCCGGTATACCTTCCTGGAGGGTTTGCGGTCTACCAGCTTACTGTACATCCCTGTGACCTTCCCCCGGATGGTTGCTGTCTACCAACTTACTGTACATCCGGTGTAATACCTCCCTGGGGTGGTTCTGCCTACAACTTTCTGTAATTTAACCTCCCTAATGAAATGTGCCTAAGCTTCTTACCCTGTATCCCTCTGGATGGTTTGCTGTCTACCCTTACTGAATCCCCCTTTGCCCTCCTGGTTTGGTTACCGTTTTTCTCTTTGAAAAAGTAACCCTGGTGGTTGGGGACCAATTACTGTCATCCTGTGTAGTACCTCCCCCATTTTTGCACCAAAAATTTCTGTTACCTGTGTTCCTTCGGGGGGTTGCGCTACCGCTTACTGACTCGTGTAGGGCCTCCCTGGATGGTTTTTTAAACTACCAGCTCTTACCTGTGAGTAAATCCCGGATGGTTTGTTCTACCACCTGTACTCCTTGAGTACCCCCTGGGGGTTGCTTCACCCTCTGAATCCGTGTTTGTACCTTCCTGGAGGGGTTTCTGTTCAGTTACGTTCCTTTATTACCTTCCCGTGGTTGCTGTTTAAGGGTCTGTTTGTTGTACCCCCCGGATGGTTGCTTTTCTACCCTTTAATTTACATCCCTGTAGTACCTCCTGGATGGTTCTTCCCCCCATTTTTGTCATCCCGTGAAGTACCTCCCTGGTTTTGGTTGCTTTACTACTTTATTACATCCCGGTGTTCCTCCCTGGAGGTCGTGTCTACCACTTACTGTACATCCGTGTATACCTTCCTGGTTTTGGGTTGCTGTCACCCTTTTTGTACATCCGTGAATACCTCCCGGAGGGGGGGTTACCGTTACTGTACATCCTGGTAAATCCTCCTGGATGGTTCCGTCTACCCGTTTACGTTATTCCGTGAGTTTTCCTTCCTGGATGGTCCGTCAAACCCCTTTCTGTAATCCTATAGACCTTTGGAGGGGTTCGCTCCCTTATTGTTCATCTGTGAACCTCGTGGATGGGTTTCTTTCCGTTAGTAACCCCCCGGGGAATGTCCCCGGTTTTGGGTTCTGTCATAAAACTTATGTCATCGTGGGAGTACCTCCCCGATAGGTGTCTACCAGTTACTTACATCCTGGGGGAAATTCCTCCCCTGATGGTTCCTGTCTACCTATTTTAATCGTGGTCCTTTCCCGATGGTTGCTGTCACCCGCTTAAGTACATCCTGTGTAGTACCCCTGGGGTTTTGTTTCTCAGTTATGTAATCCTGGTAAAATTCCGGATGGGTTTCGTTTAACAGCTTTCTTTTAAACCGGGTAAGCATACCCGGGATGGTTCTGTCTATAATTACGTACAACTGTGTTACTCCGGATGGGGCTGTTTACCCGTTCCCTTCATCCTGTGTTCTCCCTGGATGGTTTCTGTTACCATTCTGTACATTTTATCCTTCCCGGATGGTTCTGCTACCACTTACTGTAAAATCCCGTGTAGGACCTCCTGGATGGTTTTTCCGTTACC
>NW_026508907.1:0-14587 GCF_026875155.1 Cherax quadricarinatus
CTCTTCATTATTAAAGTCCTAAACGTTACCTAAGTGACTTTTCCTACAAAATAAACAGAAAAAGCACACAATAAAACAAAAAAAAAAAAAAAAGGGAAAATTGATTACTGGTTGCAGGAGGCCTGGTCTGGGCCGGGACCTGGGAGGGTCCCACCGGGGGGCGACTTTTAAATTAACCGGGTAACCAGTAAAACTGATGCAACCCCCCCCCCCCCAGGGGGTTTTGTTTTGGGGTGTCCCTAGATAACATACGCGGAGAAGCACTGCGGGGGCTGCGGGCCATGCTAGGCGGGTTTAAATTCACATCCACTCGAGTACCTCCAAACATCCATTTAAAGCCAACCAAAATTTCATTTCAAATGGAGCTACTGGGAAAAATTTTTCCACATTTGCCCTACCAAGCATTCCAGATCCTTCTTAATTTAATAAAAAAACCCACCGCCCTTGACAGGCTGGAAGCCTGGTCCACAACTGTCCTCAAATTTTAAACCCCACCAAATGCAAATCTGAAATCGGTAAGGACAAAGAAGACCGAAACAGAGTACAAGCCCTACGTGGCCAAAGACGCAAACCTCACTCAAGGAAAAAGGACATGGGGTGATATAATACCGAGCACACTCCTGGGGCCCCCTCAACCAAAACTGCTCAGCATAGGGAGCCTGGAAAAACCTAAGAATAGCGTTTCGATATTTGGTAAGGAACGTCAAGACCTGTACCCATGTCGTTGGGCCCCAAAATGAAGAATGCACCACTAGTTAAAAACCCACCCCTGGGTGAAGCACGCAAAAATTAGAGAAATGAAAAGGTTTGCAATAAACAGTCCCAAGCTAAGGGGAATATCCTACGAAAAAGGGTTAAGGGAAATTTTGGGGCCGCGACAAGGAGTACAGGGGATTTGGTGAGACACAAAACGACATCAAAATACGGCAAGGAATTAAAAAGGGGCAGAGATGGACACAAAAACAAGGGTCCAATTGGAAGCTAAAGATCAAATGTCAAAGGGGTGTTTTGGGAATTTTTCTTTAGTAAACGAGGTTTGTATCAGGAGGGTGGTAAAGTGACAGGCAAGTGACGTAGTGGGGCATGAACCATACATACTTTTAAGACAGGTATGAATGAAAGCTCATGAATCAGGGAGAGAGGCGGTACCAAGATCAGCGATCAATTGAAGAAGCGGGTGCCAGATGCTATGAATCGACACCACAATAGCAACCAACAAATAGGAGAGTGTACACACACAGACACTCCCGTCGCGCAGGAGGGTCTCCGTCAAGGAGTAGTGAAGGGTAGGGTTGACCAAGCAATGGGAGAGGGTTGAACAGACAAGGCGTGAAGGCTGATCATGCAACGAAGGGAGGGGAAAACAACCAGATTGGAGGGAGGTGAAGTAGGACTGACCAGGAAGGGAGGTGGAGGGAAGGACTGGAACCAGTGAATGAGGAGGGAAGGGAGGACAATGACATGAACATGAAAGATTGGTGGAATGGGAGTGGAGGAAAGGCGAAGGAGGACAAACCATGAGGGAAGGAGAGGACGAAGGAAGGACTAACCAGGAGGGATGGAGATGAGGAAAGGGAAGGACTAACCAGATAGTGGATGGAGTGAGGGAGGGAAGGAAGGAAGGACTTACCATGTAGGGACATGAGAGGGAGGGAGAAGGAAGGACTAACCAGGAGTGATTGAGGGAGGGACGGAAGGGAACACGGACTACCCCAGGAGGGATGGGAGGGAGGGAGGGGAGTGAAGGGAAGGACTAACCAGAGGGAGATGGGAGGGAGGAAGGGACAAGGGACAAAGGCCCGCACCAGAGGGATGGTAGGGAGGAGAGGTGAGGAAGGGAAGGTGACTACCCATGAGTGTATGTGAAGGAGGGAGGAAGGGAAGGGACTAACCAGGAGATGGAAGGAGGGAGGGAGGAAGCGGAAGGACAACCAGGTAGGGATAGGGAGGAGGGAGGAAGGGCAAGGACTAACCAAGAGGATGGGTAGGGAGATGGAGGAAGGGAAGACTAAACCAGAGGAAAGGGAAGGGAAGTGGAGGAAGGGAATGAGACAAACCAAAGAGGGATGGGAGGGAGGGGGCAGGAAGGAAGGACTAACGCAGGAGGGGAAGGGAAGGAGGGAGGAAGGGAAGGACTAACCAGAGGTATGGTAGGGAGGTAGAAGGGAAGGACTAACCAGGAGTGATGGGAGGGAGTGGAGGAGAGGGAGGCAAGGGGAAGGACTAACCAGAGGGATAGGAGGGAGGAGGGGAGAAGGGAAGGACTACCAGGAGGGATTGGGAGGAGGGAGGAAGGGAAGGACTAACCAGAGGGATGGGAGGGAGAGGGAGGAGAAGGGAAGGACAAACACTGGAGTTTAACCTGGGAGTTAATCTCGGGGATCAACCCCCCGCGGCCCGGTCCACGACCAGGCCTCCCGATGGATCCAGGACCTGAACAACTATGCATGTTACAGCAGGCCCGACACGCATCCGACGATACGAGCCACAGACCCAGGCTGATCCGGCACAACCTTTAGGTATCTGTCCAGCTCTCTCTGAAAGGCAGCCAAGGTTTAATTGCAAATTCCCCTATTGCTTGATGTGGAGGCAGCGTGAAACAGTCACGGGCCCCGGACACTATGGTGATTTCTCTTAGTGACACAATGGGCGCCCCTACACTAGATTTTATTGGCGTCAAATTTTGCATACGAGCACGCCCAATCCCATTTACTTATTCGTAGGGAGTGATTACTGTTGTGCAGATTTTGGGAACACAGGAGGATGGAGGTGAGGTGAGGGTAGGAAGTAAGGACTAACCAGGAGGAACGGTGAGGGAGGGAGGGAGTTACCGATACCTTGGAGGTTACCTGGAGTGTTATTACCGTGGGATCAATCGCCCCTGCGCCACGGTCCACGTACCAGGCCTCCCGATGGACCAGGGCCTTGATTCAACTAGCTGTTTACTGGCTGGCCGCACGCCAGTCCGACGTACGAGAGCCACAGCCCGGCTGATCCGGCCCTAACATTTAGGTATCGTCCACTCTCTCTTGAAGATCACCAGGGGTTTTATTGGCAAATTCCCCTCAAAGCGTTTATGGAGGCTGTATGAAACAGTTTTGAGGGTCCAAACCCTGACACTTAGGTGATTCTCTTAGTGTACCAATGGCGCCCCTACTTGTTTATTGGCGCATTTGCCATCGTGCCTAGCCCGTACACTTTGCACTTTCGTAGGAGGAGTGATTTTCTGTGTGCAGATATGGGACCATTCCATCCAAGATTTTCCAAGTGTAGATTATGATATATCTCTCCCTCCTGCGTTCCAACGAGTACAAGTCAAGTGCTTTCAAGCGTTCCCAGTAGTTTAAGGTGCTTGACAGAACTTATACGTGCAGTAAAGGATCTCTGTACACTCTTTAGATCTGCGATTTCACCTGCTTTGTATGGAGATGTTAATGTACAGCAGTATTCCAGCCTAGAGAGAACAAGTGATTTGAAAAGGATCATCATGGGCTTGGCATCTCTCGTTTTGAAAGTTCTCATTAATCCATCCTATCATTTTCTTTGCACGTGCGATCGTGGCACTGTTGTGATCCTTGAAAGTGAGATCCTCAGACATTAACTACTCCCAGGTCCCTTACATTATTTTTCCGCTCTATTGTATGGCCGGAGTCAGTAGTAATACTCTGTTCTAGTTATTATCTCCTCCAGTTTTTCCATAACGGAGTAGTTTGGAATTTGTCCTCATTGAACATCATATTGTTTACCGTCGCCCACTGGAAAACTTGTTTATATCTTCTTGGAGGTTAACCACGTCCTCAGCAGATGACAGCCTCATGCAGATCCTAGTATCATCCGCAAAGGATGATACGGTGCTGTGGTGTATATCTCTGTTTATGTCTGATATGAGGATAAGGAATAAGATGGGGGCGAGTACTGTGCCTGTGGAACAGAGCTCTTCACTATGGCAGCCTCCGATTTAACTCTGTTGACCACTACTCTTTGTGTTCGATTTGTTAAGGAAGTTGAAGATCCATCTCCCCACTTTCCCAGTTATTCCTTTAGCACGTATTTTATGGGCTATTACACCATGATCGCATTTGTCAAATGCTTTTGCAAAGTCTGTGTATATTACATCTGCATTCTGATTTTTCTTCCAGTGCATCCAAGGCCATGTCATAGTGATCCAGTAGTTGTGAGAGGCAGGAGCGACCTGCCCTGAACCCATGTTGCCCTGGATTGTGCAGATTTTGGGAATCCAGGTGATTTGCAATCCTGCTTCTTAGCACTCTTTCAAAGATTTTTATGATGTGGGACGTCAGAGCTATTGGTCTATAGTTCTTAGCTAATGCTTTGCTGCCACCTTTATGGAGCGGGGCTATATCCGTTGTTTTAAGTGACTGTGGAATCTCACCCATGTCCAAGCTCCTCCTCCATAGTGTACTTAGGGCACGCGAGAGGGGTTTCTTGCAGTTCTTAATGAAAACAGAGTTCCACGAGTCTGGGCCCGGGGCTGAGTGCATAGGCATGTTGTCAATGGCTTTTTCGAAATCTATCGGAGTTAGGGTAATGTCCGGAAATCTGGCATACATTTATGGAGTTTTGAGGCTCATTCATGAAGAAATCATTTGGGTCGTCGATCCTCAGACCGATTAGTGGTTCACTAAACACAGAGTCGTACTGGGATTTCAATATTTCACTCATTTCCTTGTTGTCATCTGTGTAAGTCCCATCCTGTCTGAGTAAGGGCCCGATACTAGATGTGGTATTTGCCTTGTTTTTGGCATATGAAAAGAAATATTTTGAATTTCTTTCAATTTCACTAATAGCTTTAAGCTCCTCCTGCCTCTCCTGGTTCCTGTAAGAGTCATTTAGCTTAAGTTCGATAGTTTCCACTTCCCTGGTCAGCGCCTCCTTTCGTGTATCAGATATTCTAGCCACTCCTGAGGAGCTCAGTGACCTCTTCGTCGTCTTCTGTAGAGGGATCGTCTTTTTCTCTCCCAGTTTACTCCTGCTCTTCTTCTTTCTTAGGGGAATATGCCTAGAACATGCTTCGGCTACCAGGAAGTTGATCCTTTCAAGGCACTGGTTTGGGTCCATGTCATTTAAGACATCTTCCCAACATGTTTCGTTTAGGACATGGTTTTACCTGGTCCCAGTTGATGTTCTTGTTGTTGAAATTGTATTTTGTGAAGACACATTCACCGGTACATGCATTCTGCTGTTCAGGACCCCTATGCATGTACGTCTAGGACTTCGATTAGATTGTGATCGGAATTAGTTGTTTTTGATATTCTTTATGTCTCTTATCAGGTCCTCATTATTTGTGAAGATAAGGTCAAGTGTGTTTTCTAGTCTTGTAGGCTCCACTATCTGCTGGGAGGGAGGGAGGGAGGAAGGGAAGGACTAACCAGGAGGGATGGGAGGGAGGAAGGGAGGGACTAACCGGGAGGGATGGGAGGGAGGGAGGGAGGGGGGAAAGGGGAGGAAGGGAAGGAACAACCAGGAGGGATGGGGGGGGAGGGAGGGAAATGGGAGGGAGGGAGGGAGGGATGGGAGGGAGGGGGGGAGGGAGGGATGGGAGGGGGGGAAATGGGAGGAGGGAAAGGGAGGGAGGGAGGGAGGGGAGGGAGGGAGGGGAGGGAGGGGGGAGGGAGGGATGGGAGGGAGGGATGGGAGGGAGGGGGAGGGAGGGAGGGAGGGGGGGAGGGAGGGAGGGAGGGAGGGAGGGAGGGAGGGGAAAGGGAGGGAGGGAGGGAGGGAGGGGAGGGAGGGAGGGATGGGAGGGAGGGGGGGGGGGAGGGAGGGAGGGGGAGGGAGGGAGGGGGGGGATGGGAGGGAGGGGAGGGAGGGTGGGGGGGGGAGGGCCTCGTCTGGATTTTTCTTGCCACATAATATTCTAGGAAAGGAAATTACTTGATCAACGTAAAAGCTTCAGCGAGAGAAACGCCAACACAGCACAGTCAAGGGCAAGGGGGCAGGGAAAGGGGCAAGGGGCAAGGCAAGGGGTAGGGAAAGGAGGGGGTAAGGGCAAGGGTAGGGGGTAGGGGCAGGGCCAGGGTGAAAAGTGAGTGGGACCAGAGGGAGGGTGAGAGGTGAGGGGGATGGGTCAGGTGAAACGTGAGGAGTAAGGGCAGAGGGATGGAAAAGGTAAATGAGAAGGTAAGACACAATGAAGATGGATCAGAAGGAGAGAGATGAAAATGAAAGGTCAGTGTGATGCAGTTAAAATATACCACTCACAACATACAACCACTCACAACATACAACCACTCACAACATACAACCACTCACAACATACAACCACTCACAACATACAACCACTCACAACATACAACCACTCACAACATACCACTCACAACATACAACCACTCACAACATACAAACCACTCACAACATACAACCACTCACAACATACAACCATTCACAACATAAAAACCATTCACAAAAATACAACCACTCACAACATACAACCATTCACAACATACAACCACTCAACATACAACCCCTCACAACTACAACCCTTCACAACATACAACCATTCACAACATACAACCACTCACAACATACAACCACTCACAACATACAACCATTCACAACATACAACCACTCACAACATACAACCATTCACAACATACAACCACTCACAACATACAACCACTCACAACATACAACCATTCACAACATACAACCACTCACAACATACAACCACTCACAACATACAACCACTCACAACATACAACCACTCACAACAAAACAACCACTCACAACATA
Organism: Cherax quadricarinatus; assembly: GCF_026875155.1. Lineage (NCBI taxonomy): Eukaryota > Metazoa > Arthropoda > Malacostraca > Decapoda > Parastacidae > Cherax > Cherax quadricarinatus. Next base: position 6,754 of record NW_026508907.1, read on the forward strand.
CAACCATTCACAACATACAACCACTCACAACATACAAACCACTCACAAATACAACCCCTCACAACATACAACCATTCACAACATACAACCACTCACAACATACCCCTCACAACTTACAACCACTCACAACATACAACCACTCACAACATACAACCACTCACAACAAACCACTCACACATACAACCACTCGACATACAACCACTCACAACATACAACCACTCACAACATACAACCACTCACAACATACCCCTTCACAACATACAACCACTCACAACAAAACAACCACTCACAACATACAACCACTCGACATACAACCCATTCACAACATACAACCACTCACAACATACCACTCACAACATACAACCACTCGACATACAACCATTCACAACTACAACCACTCACAACATACAACCACTCACAACATACAACCACTCACAACATACCATTCACAACATACAACCCCTCACAACATACAACCACTCACAAACATACAACCACTCGACATTTCAACCATTCACAACATACAACCACTCACAACATACAACCACTCACATACCATTCACAACATACAACCACTCACAACATACAACCACTCACAACATACAACCACTCACAACATACAACCACTCACAACATACAACCATTCACAACATACAACCACTCACAACATACAACCACTCACAACATACAACCCCTCGACATACAACCATTCACAACATACAACCACTCACAACATACAACCACTCACAACATACAACCATTCACAACATACAACCACTCACAACATACAGCCACTCACAACATACAACCACTCACAACATACAACCACTCACAACATACAACCACTCGACATACAACCATTCACAACATACAACCACTCACAACATACCACTCACAACATACAACCACTCGACATACAACCAAATTTACAACAACAACCACTCACAACATACAACCACCCAAATAACCACTCACAACATACCATTCACAACATACAACCACTCACAACATACAACCATCACAACTACAACCACTCACAAAAATACAACCATTCACAACATACAACCACTCACAACATACAACCACTCACAAAATACAACCACTCGACATACAACCACTCACAACATACAACCACTCACAACATACCATTCACAACATACAACCACTCACCACATACAACCACTCACAACATACAACCACTCACAACATACAACCACTCACAACATACAACCACTCACAACATACAACCATTCACAACATACAACCACTCACAACACACAACCACTCACAACATACAACCACTTTGACATACAAAACCCCTCGACATACAACCATTCACAACATACAACCACTCACAACATACAAACCACTCACAACATACAACCATTCACAACATTACAACCACTCAAAAACATACAGCCACTCACAACAACAACCACTCACAACATACAACCACTCACAACATACAACCACTCACAACAACAACCACTCACAACATACAACCATTCGCAACATACAACCTTTCACAAAATACAACCATTCACAACATAACCATTCACAACATACACCCATTCACAACATAACCATTCACAACATACAACCATTCACAACATACAACCAATTCACAACATACAACCACTCACAACATACAACCTTTCACAACATACAACCCACTCACATACCACTCACAACATGCAATCATTCCACAGTAGAAGGTCTTAGGGCAAAATCTTACATTCAGTTTTATTAAAAATCACCCCCAGGTGTTTTCGATCATAAGGTTCAATAAGCAACCGGTTTATGCACTACTCTAAAATATGCATATTGCGAAGTGAATTATTTTGAGAAGGATGTGAAATGGCAGGTGTGGGGGGTGTGAGACCCCCATACCAGCCTCCTGACATGACAAGTGTAGCGAAGAGAACTTTTAAAGCCACTAGAAGAATAGCTAAAGAATTTTTTAACAACTTTCCTTTTTTACATTTATAACTTATCTCGCGAGACACGAAATATACTCAGGCAGCGCCGGGTGAATCATCTAGTTACTAAACTAGGAACTGTTGGATTCTGTGCAATAACTGGTGAATGAATCTTCTGAACGTCTTCAAACTTTTAGTGCTTGTCTGTTCTTCTCAAAGGAAGCGTCAGAAGCACACACACACACACACACACACACCCGGCCAGTGAGAGTGACCTTCAAGGCAGAAGCAACTCGGACCAGGATACTGCAGGAGAAAGCACGATTAAGGGACATGACGGCATACAGGAGGGTGTATCTCGACCGCGACAGAACACAAGAAGAAAAAGGGAAAAAACTGAGAGAATGGTACAAAGGGGGAAAGGAGGAAAGAGAGGGGATGGAGAAGACAGACAGGAATCCCAGACCCAGGAAGAAGATCTAATACAGCCCTCCCTCACAACTTTTTTATAGAAGCCTCCCAACCAGGTCAACCCCAGTGCAACCAAACACTCTAAATCAAAAACACCCATGCCACATCCAATGCCCCCACCCACTACATTACAAACTTCACCCCCACAGCAACAACCCATAGTTCCTTACCAGGGCCCCCCACTTCCCAACCCCAATATACTTCCCAGACTACAGTCTTAGAAAAGAAGTTGAAGGTGTGGTAAACAAATGCAGATGGAATAACAAACAAGTATGAGGAGTGGCACGAAAGAATCAAAGAGACATCCCCAGACATAATAGCACTCACAGAAACAAAACTCCCAAATAATAACAGATTCAAACTTTCCATCCGGATATCAAATCTTCAGGAAAGACAGAGGGAGGAGAGGGGGAGGAGGAGTTGCACTGCTCATTAAAAACTTTGGGGTTTTGAGAAAATGGAAGGAGATGGATGGGCGAAAGGGACTACTTAGTAGGAACAATCCGTCTGAGGGACATAAGGTGATAATTGCAGTAATGTACAACCCACCACAGAACTGCAGGAGGCCAAGAGAAGAATACGATGAGAGCAACAGAGCAATGATCAACACACTAGCCGAGGTGGCCAGGAGAGCACACATGGGGGGAGCAAAGTTACTAGTTATGGGTGATTTCAATCACAAGGAATTGACTGGGAAAACCTGGAGCCCCATGGGGGTCCCGAAACATGGAGACCAAGATGATGGATGTGGTACTGGAGAACCTCATGCATCAACATGTTAGAGACACTACCAGAGAGAGAGGAGAGGATGAACCAGCAAGGTTGGACCTTGTATTCACCATGAGTAGTTCGGACATCGGGGGTATCATGTATGAAAGGCCCCTGGGAGCTAGTGATCATGTGGTTCTGTGCTTCGACTACATAGTTGAGCTCCAAGTGGAGAGAGTAGCAGGAATAGGCTGGGAAAAAACCAAACTAAAAAAGGGGGAACTACTCAGGCTTTGAGGAACTTCCTTCAAGACATTCAGTGGGAGAGGGAACTGACAGGAAAACCAGTACAAGAAATGATGGACTATTAGCAACAAAATGAAAGGGAGGCAGAGGAGGGGTTTTGTTCCCAAGGGAAACAGAAATAATGGGAAGAACAGAACGAGCCCTTTGGTTCACCCAAAGGTGTAGGGAGGCAAAAACTAGGTGTAATAGAGAAGGGAAAAAAGGTACAGAAGACAGAAAAACTCAGGAAAATAAAGAAATCACCCGAAGAGCCAGAAACGAATATGCACAGATAAGAAGGGAGGCTCAGAGACAATATGAAAATGACATAGCATCAAAAGTAAAGACTGCCCCAAAGCTGTTGTACAGCCACATCAGGAGGAAAACAACAGTCAAGGACCAGGTAATCAACTGAGGAAGGGTGATGGGGAATTCACAAGAAACGCCCCGAGAGGTATGTCAGGAGCTCAACACAAGATTTAAAGAGGTAATTTTACAGTGGAAACCAGTAGGACTCCAAAGAAATCAGAACAGGGGGGCCCACCAGAAAGTGCTGGATGAGGTACTTTATAACCAAGGAGGAGGTAAAGAAGCTGCTATGCGAACTTGACACCTCAAAGGCGGTGGACCAGACAACATCTCTCCTGGGTCCTTAAAGAGGGAGCAGAGATATTGTGTGAGCCATTAACAAAGATCTTCAACACATCATTGAAACTGGGCAACTCCTGAGGTATGGAAAATGGCAAATGTATCCCAATTTTTAAAAAGGGAGACAGACATGAGGCACTAAACTACAGACCTGTATCTCTAAAAGTGTATAGTATGCAAGGTCCATGGAGAAGATCATCAGGAGGAGAGGGTGGGGCACCTGGAAAGAAACAAGTGTATAATTGCAACCAGCACGGTTTTTAGGGAAGGAAAATCCTGTGTCACAAACCTACTAGAGTTTTATGACAAGGTGAAGAATAAGACAAGAGAAGAGGGGTGGATCGACTGGGGTATTTTTGGACTGCAAGAAGGCTTTCGACACAGTTTCCCCACAAGAGGTTACTGCAAAAGCTAGAGGACCAGGCACACATAACAGGAAAGGCACTGCCCAAAGGATCCCGAGAATATCTGACAGGGAGGAAAACAACGAGTCATGGTACGCGACGAGGTGTCAGAGTGGGCGCCTGTGACAAGCGGGGGTTTCCCCAGGGGTCAGTCCTAGGACCTGTGCTGTTTTTTGGTATACGTGAACGACATAACGGAAGGGATAGACTCAGAAGTGTCCTTGTTTGCAGACATGTGAAGTTAATGAGAAGAATCGAATCGGACGAGGATCAGCAGGACTACAAAAGAGATCTGGACAGGCTACAAGCCTGGCCAGCAACTGGCTCCCAGAATTTAACCCTGCCAAATGCAAAGTCATGAAGATTGGGGAGGGCAAAGAAGACCGCAGACACAATATAGTTTAGATGGCCAAAGACTGCAAACCTCACTAAAGGAAAAAGAAACTGGGGGTGAGTATAACACCGAGCATATCTCCTGAGGCGCACATCAATCAATAACTGCTGCAGCATACGGGCGCCTGGCAAACCTACGGATAGCGTTCCGATACCTCATAAAAGGGTTCGTTTAAGACTCTGTACACCATCTACGTCAGGCCCATACTGGGGTATGCAGCACCAGTTTGGAATCCACACCTAGTCAAGCCGTCAAGAAAATTTGAGAAAGTGCAAAGGTTTTTCAACAAGACTAGTCCCAGAGCTACGGGGATTGTCCTATGAAGAAAGGTTGAGGGAAATCGGCCTGACGACACTGGAGGCCAGGAGGGTCAGGGGAGACATGATAACGACATATAAAATACTGCGCGGAATAGACGAGGGGGACAAAGACGGGGTGTTCCAGAGATGGGACACAGACACAAGAGGTCACAATTGGAAGTTGAAGACTCAGATGAATCAAAGGGATGTTAGGAAGTATTTCTTCAGTCATAGAGTAGTCAGGCCATGGAATAAACCTAGAAAGTGATGTGGTGGAGGCAGGAACCATACATAGTTTTTAAGGCGAGGTATGATAGAGCTCATGGGGCAGGGAGAGAGAGGACCTAGTAGCAATCAGCGAAGAGGCGGGGCCAGGAGCTGTGACTCGACCCCTGCAACCACAAATAGGTGAGTACAAATAGGTGAGTACACACACATAACCGCTGCAGCATACGGGCGCCCCGGCAAACCTGAGAATAGCGTTCCCCATACCTTAATAAGGAATCGTTCAAGACACTGTACACTGTGTATGTTAGGCCCAAAATGGAGTATGCAGCACCAGTCTGGAACCCACACCTGGTCAAGCACGTCAAGAAGTTAGAGAAAGTAAAAAGGGTTTGCAACAAGGCTAGCCCCAGAGCTCAAGGGAATGTCGTACGGGGAAAGGTTAAGGGGAAATCGGACTGACGACACTGGAGGACAAAAGGGGTCAGGGGAGACATGATAACGACATACAAGATACTGCGGGGAATAGACAAGGTGGACAGAGATAGGACGTTCCAGAGAGGGGACACAGGGACAAGGGGTCACAACTGGAAGCTGAAGACTCAGACGAGTCACAGGACGTTAGGAAGTATTTCTTCAGTCATAGAGTTGTCAGCAAGTGGAATAGCCTAGCAAGTGAAGTAGTGGAGGCAGGAACCATACATAGTTTTAAGAAGAGGTATGACAAAGCTCAGGAAGCAGGAGAGAGAGAGGATCCAGTAGCGATCAGTGAAGAGGCGGGGCCAGGAGCTGAGTCTCGACCCCTGCAACCACAATTAGGTGAGTACAATTAGGTGAGTACACACACACACGCACACACACACACACACACAGACTGGTTTCGAGTTAACAAATGCATGAAGAAGATTGAGACACTTATGCAGCATATGGGAATCTTTATTCAGGAAACGTTTCGCCACACAGTGGCTTCATCAGTCCAATACAAAGAGGAAGGCGTAAGGAGAGGAGGAGTATGAGGTAATCAGTCCCTCAGCCTGGAGTCGATGTGTTCAGTCCATCAATCTATTTACAATTTTCGTTTAATCAGTTTCAAGCAGATTCTGATACCTGATTAAAACGTGTGGTATAATTTTTACTAATAATATACTTTAACATACCACATTGACTATTATGCAATTCTTCTCTATATTCCTCCGTAAATAAACAATTAGCACAGTGTTCAAGAAAATAACCATCAAAATGAATTTAGTTTTATTATTTGTGTATATGACAAACTGCCAAACGTACTTGTAAGTAAACATAAGTCTGGCTACTTCATTAATCTGTTTACACTGAAGTTGCTTTGTAAATGTGCTTATCTAGGTTCATGGAATCACAGTTATGGGAAAATTGAAGAGTGAGAGTCTGGAAGATGGTGGTGTATAAGGGATGATTAAATATGATAGTGTGTAAGGAAAAAATGGGGAACGGGTGTTGAGAAATCAAGAGATGGCTGTAGGTGTAGGAAGGTCATGCCAGGTGAGTGATTCATCGGTATGGTTCCGGTCTGGGTTGTTGGAAGGTCAGGTCAGCGAGTGGTTCGCCAGTATGGTCCCGGCCCGGGTTGTAGGAAGGTCAGGTCAGAGTGGTTCGCCAGTATGGTCCCGGTCCGGGTTGTAGGAAGGTAGAGAGGGTGAGGAAGCCATGAAACGTGTCCTTCAAACATACATTACCTCATCCTTGGCTCCCATGTCAACGCAGACGACTGCACTCTTGCCGTTTACTTATAGAGGAGAGGAGATGCTGGCAACCCTCAGGGACATTAATCACTAACTTGCAGCTATATCAACCAGCGGCAAGACATGGCAGGTTACAAATTTTCTTCTCAAAGAACAAATGATGATGGTCCCCTAGACCACAGGAAAGTTACTACTGCAGTTGAGGTAAGAAAGAATAGAAGAGTTTCCCTCCCGCGATAACCTGATGCCCTTGGGGGATGTAATAATTTTAATGACAAAGAAGAATTAGTGTAAATCTTGCTAGAAGATAGCCACGAGGAGTCTTACAGCACTGCGGCGCACCACGTAAACGCCCATTACCAGAGGATGCAGATCTCTCAAGCACACACAATATGCACCACTCCCTTTGACTGCTTACCCGCAACTCTCCTCCAGCTTCCGGAAAAACTTCGATAACTGCTTGGGGTAACTCATCTCTCGCCTAGACCCGGCCTGGCTGAACCTGTGTCATTTCGGCACAGAGATATGTTAGTGGCGTTACTGTTTCGTGCATGACCAACGTCACTGAAGTCCCATACTTTGCTCAACATCGAAAACAGCCATAAGACAGTTAATACAACAATAAGACAGTTAATAAAGCAAGAAGGCAGTTAATACAGCCAAAAGACAGTTAATACAATCAGAAGAGAGTTAATACAACCAGAAGACATATTTCAACCAGTGTCATAGACACGTTAGGAGAGTGGGTTAAGAAGGTTTCAGC
>NW_026508908.1:0-14875 GCF_026875155.1 Cherax quadricarinatus
GCCGGGCCAGGAAACACGGGAACCAGGGAAACACAGGGAAACGCAGGGAAACCCCGGGGGAAACGCGGTAAGCACAGGGTAACGCAGGTAAGACACGGGGAACGCAGGGAAACCAGGGTAAAACCAGGTAAGCAAAGGGTAACGCAGGTAAGACAAGGTAAAGCAGGTAAACCGGGGGAACGAGGTAAACACAGGGTAACGCAGGGAAGACACAGGTAACGCAGGTAAAAACGGGGGAACGCAGTAAGACACAGGTACGCAGGGAACACAGGAAAAGCCGTAAACAAAAGGGGAACGCAGGAAGACAAGGTAACGCAGGTAAGACACAGGTAACGCAGGTAAGACACAGGGTTACGCAGCTAAGACACGGGGTAACGCAGGTAAGACACAGGGTAACGCAGGTAAGACACAGGGTAACGCAGGTAAGACACAGGGTAACGCAGGTAAGACACGGGGTAACGCAGGTAAGACACAGGGTAACGCAGGTAAGACACAGGGTAACGCAGGTAAGACACAGGGTAACGCAGGTAAGACACAGGGTAACGCAGGTAAGACACAGGGTAACGCAGGTAAGACAGGTGCGGCGATGCATAACAGAGAAACACAGCACACCCATCCAGGACACACAAGACACATACCCAGAGCAGTGTAGCCAGGGAAACCCCAGAGCAGTGAAGCCAGGGAAAGCCTAGAGCAGGGTAGCCAGGAAAACCCAGTGCAGGATAGCCAGGAAAACCCAGTGCAGGATAGCCAGGAAAACCCAGTGCAGGATAGCCAGGAAAACCCAGTGCTGGATAGCCAGGAAAATCCAGTGCAGGATAGCCAGGTAAACCCAGTGCAGGATAGCCAGGAAAACCCAGTGCAGGATAGCCAGGAAAACCAAGTGCTGGACAGCCAGGAAAACCCAGTGCAGGATAGCCAGGAAAACCCAGTGCAGGATAGCCAGGAAAACCCAGTGCACGATAGCCAGGAAAGCCCAGTGCAGGATAGCCAGGAAAACCCAGTGAAGAATAGCCAGGAAAACCCAGTGCAGAATAGCCAGGAAAACCAAGTGCAGGATAGCCAGCAAAACCCAGTGCAGAATAGCCAGGAAAACCCAGTGCAGAATATTCAGGAAAACCCACTGGAAGATAGGCAGGAAAACCCAGTGCACGATAGCCAGGAAAACCCAGTGAAGAATAGCCAGGGAAACCCAGTGCAGAATAGCTAGGAAAACCCAGTGCAGGATAGCCAGGAAAACCCAGTGCAGGATAGCCAGGAAAACCCAGTACAGAATGGCCAGGGAAACCCAGTGCAGAATAGCCACGAAAACCCAGTGCAGGATAGCCAGGAAAACCCACTGCAGGATAGGTAGGAAAACCCAGTGCAGAATAACCAGGAAAATCCAGTGCAGGACAGGCAGGAAAAGCCAGTGCAGAATAGCCAGGAAAATCCAGTGCAGGATAGCCAGGAAAACCCAGTGAAGAATAGCCAGGAAAACCCAGTGCAGAATAGCCAGAAAAACCCAGTGCAGGATAGCCAGAAAAACCCAGTGCAGAATAGCCAGGAAAACCAAGTGCAGGATAGCCAGCAAACCCCAGTGCAGAATAGCCAGGAAAACCCAGTGCAGAATATTCAGGAAAACCCACTGGAAGATAGGCAGGAAAACCCAGTGCAGAATAGCTAGGAAAACCCAGTGCAGGATAGCCAGGAAAACCCAGTGCAGGATAGCCAGGAAAACCCAGTACAGAATGGCCAGGGAAACCCAGTGCAGAATAGCCACGAAAACCCAGTGCAGGATAGCCAGGAAAACCCACTGCAGGATAGGTAGGAAAACCCAGTGCAGAATAACCAGGAAAATCCAGTGCAGGACAGGCAGGAAAACCCAGTGTAGAATAGCCAGGAAAACCCAGTGCAGAATATTCAGGAAAACCCAGTGCAAGATAGGCAGGAAAACCCAGTGCAGGATAGCCAGGAAAACCCAGTGACAGATAGCCAGGAAAACCCAGTGCAGAATAGCCAGGAAAGCCCAGTGCAGAATAGCCAGGAAAACCCAGTGCAAAATAGCCAGGAAAACCCAGTGCAGAATAGCCAGGAAAACCCAGTGCAGGATAGACAGAAAAACCCAGTGCAGGATAGGCAGGAAAACCCAATGCAGAATGGCTAGGAAAACCCAGTGCAGGATTGCCAGGAAAACCCAGTGCAGGATAGCCAGGAAAACCCAGTGCAGGATAGCCAGGAAAACCCAGTGCAGGATAGCCAGGAAAACAAGTGCAGAATAGCCAGGAAAACCCAGTGCAGAATAGCCAGGAAAACCCAGTGCAGGATAGCTAGTAAAACCCAGGGCAGAATAGCCAGGAAAACCCAGTGCAGAATAGCCAGGAAAACCCAGTGCAGGGTAGCCAGGAAAACCCAGTGCAGGATAGCCAGGAAACCCCAGTGCAGAATAGTCAGGAAAACCCTGTGCAGAATAGCCAAGAAAACCCAGTGCAGAATTGCCAGGAAAACCCAGTGCAGAATAGCCAGGAAAACCCAGTGCAGAATAGCCAGGAAAACCCAGTGCAGAATAGCCAGGAAAACCCAGGGCAGAATAGCCAGGAAAACCCAGGGCAGAATAGCCAGGAAAACCCAGGGCAGAATAGCCAGGAAACCCCAGTGCAGAATTGCCAGGAAAACCCAGAGCAGGGTAACCAGGGAAACCCAGTGCAAGATTGCCAGGAAAACTCAGTGCAGGATTGCCAGGAAAACACCCATGAAAGGTAAGAAATATGAAATGTTTAGATGCTATGCCAGGGGAATGTGCAACTATAGCAGAGGATATAAATACCATCATATCAAGTTGAAGTATCACTTTGTTAGAGTCTGCAAGTACTTCCACACAGAGATGTGTAAATCATCATTAGTGACCAGATAATGTTATGACCTAACTTGTCCAAAGTTATAGAGAGAACAGCGATATTGAACTGCATTCAAAACAACCACAATTTGAGGGAATTTAATAACAGCCCGAGGCCATTCGTGTTGCAGTCAACACATTATCAAGAGCTTGCAACTATTGAACCTGTGTGGCAAAACTAAAGAGGAATCAGAAGTGTCGAAGCGCAGATGTGTCCAATACGGATTTCGCGAAGGCATTTGACCTATGCGATTATGGGCTGATTGAAGAATTGCGACACTTATGCAGCTTGTGGGAATGTTTATTCTCATATGTTCTTCAACTTGTCGGTTTTCAAAACCATTCATCACATGGATTGATTGCACATTAAATGTGTGCACGAGGTATAAGGGAAAAAGTAGGCAAATTAATATTCAACTTTTTGGCAAATGTAACACGGCGGATCGTAATAAACAAAGCATGGTCCTGGCACCTTTGCTGTTTCTCATACCTAAGTATGAAAATCACCTCTTGATTAGACACGAAAAAACTGCAAGAGTATGTAAGCAAAGTCTCCAAGTGGGTAATAAATATTGTTCAGTGTGACTGATGGGAAGAACTCAAAAGTGACACAGCATAAAAATCTCGAGAGGACCACTAAAACAGAACGATAGTATATGAAGGACCTGTGTGTAATATTGTCACCTGATCTGTGTATTCAGAAACACATCAAGGCGAATGTTGCAAGGCCAGAAAATGACTGTGTTAATAATGAAAACTTCTAAAACAAGGGAAATAGTGCTAGCGATGACACTATTCTGATCACTTATAGTCCCTCGTTAAGAGAACTGTTCAGTACCCACTGCTCCGTTCTGGGCAGGAGAGACTTCAGAACTAGAGCAGAGACAGAGATCATTTACGGCCCACAAAGAGCCAATGAAGTTTGTAAAGTACTGAGAATGTCTCATAAATAAATAAATACTCTCTTGACTCCAGATAAGAGACATAACAATATATACGTGTAAAATACTTGAGGAAAAGTTTGGGTGCTATGGTCACAATAAAAGAACACTGTATCAACATTCATGTGATAAGATTGTTTATTCTGCTACCAGCAGCTGTAGAACTATAGCCCGAATAAGTGTAGAATTCCTCAAATGAAATCTTGACAAATACACCTCACTACAGTCCTGATCAACCAGGAAGTGATGAAAATGAGGCAAGCAGTCCGTCAGCAGCAACAGCCTGGTTGATCGAGCAATCACCCCAAGCCTGGCCAAAGGGCAGGACTGCGTAAGTATAAAAAACTTATGCTGTTAAAGGAGGTATATTAAAGGTATGGTAATTTAAGACATTATTTTATAATAGCTTCAAACTTTTTTTACAAGGTTTGAAGGAGCCAATTTACCATTTTTATTTATATATTATTTTTAAGTTCCAGTTTGTAGACGCAAATTATTGAAGAATATTGCACCTTGCTTCCTTTGAGTTACTAATTCTTCTCAGTGTTTCACTGTGTTGAGTTTCAGTTCCTGTGAGTTTAGAGAGTGTTGATTTACAGCTCTTGGGCTCAAGGGCTCCTACGTGTTGAGCTACAGCTCTGTATCTCCTCAGGAGATGCAGACGCACAGCTTCTGCACCTGTTGTGGGTGTTGAACTACAGCTCCTGTGCCTCTTGTGAATGCTGAGCTACAGCTCCTGTGCCTCTTGTAAGTGTTGAGCTACAGCTCCTGTGCTTCTTGTGGGTGTTGAGCTAGAGCTCTTGTGTTTTTACGGATGCTGAGCTAAAGTTTGCATACCTATTGATGATATTTATCTACAGGTATTTGTATTCAATTCTGTTCCCATACCTCACCTCACCTCACCTCACCTCACCTCACCTCACCTCACCTCACCTCATCTCACCTCACCTCACCTCATCTCACCTCACCTCACCTCACCTCACCTCATCTCACCTCACCTCACCTCATCTCACCTCACCTCACCTCACCTCACCTCATCTCACCTCACCTCACCTCACCTCACCTCACCTCACCTCACCTCACCTCACCTCACCTCATCTCACCTCACCTCACCTCTACCTCACCTCATCTCACCTCACCTCACCTCACCTCACCTCACCTCATCTCACCTCACCTCACCTCACCTCACCTCATCTCACCTCACCTCACCTCACCTCACCTCACCTCACCTCATCTCACCTCACCTCACCTCACCTCACCTCACCTCACCTCACCTCACCTCACCTCACCTCACCTCACCTCATCTCACCTCACCTCACCTCACCTCACCTCACCTCACCTCACCACACCTCACCTCATCTCACCTCACCTCATCTCACCTCACCTCACCTCACCTCACCTCACCTCACCTCATCTCACCTCACCTCACCTCACCTCACCTCACCTCACCTCACCTCACCTCACCTCACCTCACCTCACCTCACCTCACCTCACCTACCTTACCTCACCTTACCTTACCTCACCTCACCTCACCTCACCTCATCTCACCTCACCTCACCTCACCTCACCTTACCTACCTCACCTTACCTTACCTCACCTCACTCACCTCACCTTACCTCACCTCACCTCACCTACCTCACCTCACCTCACCTCACCTCACCTACCTCACCTCACCTCACCTCACCTCACCTCACCTCACCTTACCTCACCTCACCTCACCTCACCTCATCTCACCTCACCTCACTTACCTACTACCTCACCCCACCTCATCTCACCTCACCTCACCTCACCTTACCTCACCTCAACCAAACCTCACTTCACCTTACCTTACCTTGCCTTACCTTACCTTACCTTACCTTACCTTGCCTTACCTACCTTACCTTACCTTACCTTACCTTGCCTTACCTCACCTCACCTCATCTCACCTCACCTCACCTTACCTTACCTTACCTCACCTCACCTCTCTCACCTCACCTCACCTTACCTTACCTTACCTCACCTCACCTCACTCACCTCACCTCACCTTACCTACCTACCTCACCTCACCTCATCTCACCTCACCTCACCTCACTCACCTCACCTCACCTCACTTCACCTACCTTACCTTACCTCACCTCACCTCACCTCATTCACCTTACCTTACCTTACCTCACCTCACCTCACCTCACCTCACCTCACCTCACCTCACCTTACCTTACCTTACCTTACCTCACCTCACCTCACCTCACCTCACCTCACCTCACCTTACCTTACCTTACCTTACCTCACCTCACCTCACCTCACCTCACCTCACCTCACCTTACCTTACCTTACCTACCTCACCTCAACCTCACCTCACCTCACCTCACCTCACTTCACCTTACTTACCTCACCTCACCTCACCTCACCTCACCTCACCTCACCTTACCTTACCTACCTTACCTTACCTCACCTCACCTCACCTCACCTCACCTCACCTCACTTCACCTTACCTTACCTTACCTCACCTCACCTCACCTCACCTCACTTCACCTACCTTACCTTACCTCACCTACACCTCATCTCACGGTTTCAGTAATCCAAAGCACTAGATTTCCTGGAAACGCTGATGGAAAGTTTGGGTTTAATTTGTTACCACATCACAAGACTTCCAAACAGGGCTTTTCCTCTTGTCTTACAATTAGGATATGCACAAGAGAATGTAGCGGGGTTTAAAACCCCGTTTTGTTCGTTATATCATAATTTGCTTTTAAACCCCTGCTCCCCTAAAATTAATCTCCTTTCATTTTTGGGGTTTCTGCTGAAGGGATCAAATTTATGCAGTTCAATCATCTTCTGTGTTTCTGCCCTTCATGTGGGTTTACTTTTGAGTTTGCCCTTGAAAAATTTTAATCTACCCCAAAAACTGACAATGGGTAAAACGGTGATCCCTTTTAAAGTATGGGGGGTATTTCGCCCCCCATTTCCCTTTATCCAATCCCAAAAAAGAAAGCCCAAACTGGAAGATGCAATGAGGTAATTTCAGGCGACACCCGTCGGGCAAAATTTTAAGTTAAATAAATCACGTTGGGTTTTTGGGTTTTTTCCCCGCCCGGGGGTCTTAATATGACCCCCCTTTGGAGCGTTTTGGTCATGTAAACCGGGGGCCTTCCTCGGCTTCCCAAACCCTCCCCCCTTTTAAAAATTTTTTTGGGTATAGTTAAAAACCTTTTTAGGTTGTTCACTCAGTCACCAGCCCAATTTATCTAAAGGAGAACAGTAGGAGACCTGGCCCTCCACCCACCTGCAACTCCGCCCTCCAACAAATTCCCAAAACTCTTTTGGCATCCCCTTTAGATATACCCAGGCAGAGGAGCAAAGGACTTAAAAATTTCAACTTCACATCAACATTTTTACTCCCCTTAACTGAAAATTTCACAAACTGGCAAACGTTCCCACAATAAAGGGTACCTAAGTGATACAGTGTTTTATACACTTTAGTTTACCCAACCGATAAATTTAAATTTTTTGGGAGCATATTACCAGCTTGGATCAGAGAATCCCAAACTTGCCGCAAAAGTAGATTTAGGGTTTAAAACCCCTTTTACAAGCCAATCCCTTTTTTCCAAAAGGTCCCTTTAAGCGGTCAGGAAACTAGAAAAACTCTGTCACTCCCATCTGTTTTTCCACCTACCCTTCAATATGCAAGATAGTGTTTGCCTAAAGTGCCCCGAGGATGCCCCAACTGCCTTGAGTGTCTGCCTACCCTAAATGTCTCCCTAGTCCAAGTATATTTCCCCACAGGGGACCCCTTTGGGGAAAACGTTTACTTGAAACAGTAAGGGCCATCTCTTTTTGATTCACTTGCCGTCTGCAAAAGACTCTCTCTTGCGGCTATTGCTCTCACTAGAGTGTCTTTGTTGTTCCTAGTTTCCCGATGGTGATTTTATTAAAAATTTTTTAAAATTTAAAAAAAATTTTTTTTTTTAAAAAAAAAAAAAATTTTTTTTAAAAAATTTAAAAAACGTCCTTTAAAAAATTTTTGGGAAAATTTTTTTTTTTCCTTTCAGGTTTTCCCCCAAAATTTTCCCCTTTTTGGGGGTTTTTTTTCCCCCCAAAACCCCCTTTTTTTAAAAATTTTTCCCCCCCCCCCCAAAAAGGTTTTTTTTTCCCCCCCCCAAACCCGGGGAAATTAAAAGGAAAAAAAAAAATTTTTCCCCGTTTAAAAAAAACCAACCCTTTTTAAAACCCCTTTTTAATTTTTCCCAAAAAATTAAAAAATTTTCCAAAGGGGGGTTTTAAAGAAATTTTTAAAAAAATTTTTTTTTCCCAAAAATTTTTCCCCCCTTTTTTAAAAAAAACCCCAAAAACCTTTTCCCCCCCAAAGGGGGATTTTTTAAAAAAAAACCAAACCCCTTGAACCCTTTTAAAAACCGGGCCCCCCCCCCCCGAAAAAAAAAAAAACCCCCCCCCTTTTCCCCCTTTTTTTGGGGGTTTTTTTTAAAACCCCAAAAATTTTTCCCCCCCCCTTTTTTTTTTTTAAAAAAACCCCCCCCGGGGAAAAAAAAACCCCCCCCCTTTTAAAACCCCCTTTTTTTTTGGGTTTTAAAAACCCTTTAAAAAACCTTTTTTTTTAAAATAAAAATTTTTTCCCAAAATTTTTGGGTTTTGGGGAAAAAAAAAAAGTTAAAATTTTAAATTTTAAAAAAGGAAAAGGGAAATTTTTTAAAAAAAAATTTTTTAAATTTTTTAAAAAATTTTTTTGGTCCCCTTTTTTTTAAGGGAAGGTTTTTGGAAAAAAAAAATTTTAAACCCCCAAAAAAAAATTTTTTTTTTTCCCCTTTTTTTTTTTTTTTTTTTTTTTAAAAAGGGGGGTTTTAAAAAAGGGGGGGGTTCCCCAAAAAAAACCCCCCCCGAAAAAAAAAAACCCCCCCTTTTTTTTTCCCCTTTTTTTAAAATTAAAAAAATTTTAAAAATTTTGGGTTTGGCCCCAAAAAAAAATTTTTCCCAAAAAAATTTTTTTTCCCGGTGGAAAAAAACCCCCAAAAAAACCCCAAAAAAAAAAAATTTGGGTTTTTTAAGGCCCCTTTTTTTAAAAACCCCCCCCCTTTCCCCAAAAAAACCCCGGGGTTTTTGGGGGGGGGGTTTTTTTTTTTTTTTGAAACCCCCCCCCCAAAAATTTTAAAAAAAATTCCCAAAGGGGGGGCCCCCCCCCAAAAAAAAAGGGGGCAAAACCCCAAAAAGGGGAAAACCCCCTTTTTTGATTCCCCCGGGGTTTTTTTTTGGGCCCCAAAAAAACCCAAAAATTTTTGGCCCAAAATTTTTTTTTTTTTAAAAAAAAAAAAAATTCCCCCCCAAAAAAAAACCAATTTAAAAAAACCCCCCCCCGGGGGGAAATTTTAAAAACCCCCAAAAAAACCCCGGGGGGAAAACCCCCCAAAAAATTTTTTTTTTAAAAAAAAAAGGAAAAAGGGAAAAAAAAACCCCCCCCCCAAAAAAAAATTTTTTTTTAAAAAAAATTTTTTACCAGAAAACCCCTGTTCAGTTTTGCAGACCATGACCACGGTACCTTTTTTCCCAGAAAAAACAACCTACTGGAAATTAGCCAGATGGACCTTGACTACCAAGATTTTAAACCCCACTTTTTTAAACATTTCCGGGCAAGAAAAATGTAATCGCAGATGTTTATCGCGACAGTTTTTGTAGTTACTGCAGATCCTCCATTTACTCCCGGGGGAATGTCAAGAAGCCCAAAGAACGACCCCATGTGGCTGGTGTTTCATTCCTCCCGGGAAATTTTTTCTGACTGTGAAGCCACCAGCACCCTTTAATTTTGGGAATGGTAAAGAATTACTGTATCGGCAGCCCCAGTTTGGGTCTAAAAGCAAAGGGTCACCATTAGCAATTCCACAGTCACTATAAAAGTACTCTACAGCTAGTTCATGATGCCCCGGTGTTGACACCCTGGTATGGATCTTTCGGGAAACAAGCCAGAAAAATTATTTTTTGGCCACGTATGGAATGACTTTTCAGAGTTTTTAAGAAAGGTTGTTTTTCAACATAAAGGAAAATGTCAAGGGTCCCTTCCAATCCAATGTACCCAACCACTGGAAACCGTGGAAAGGTTGCGCCTTATTGTTAACCAAATTTTTAAAAAGTTCCCCCCAAGGGCCCAAAAAACATCTGTGGTTAGGGAAAACCTTTTCCCCAAAATATTGATTTTCCTATTGCAGAAAAGAGCAGGACAGAAAAAGCTTTTAAAGAAGATTATCTGCGGCATCCACCCCAAAGTCCTTATAACGATAATGGAGGTGAATTCTGTAATGGATTCTTGAAATTTGTGTACCTTGTACGCTCTAAATCCCCCCATTTTTCCCTCATCATCCTGCAGAATGGGTTAGGAACAAACCAATAAAAAGTTTTGATGTTTGAGACCCATACACCCCCCAATAGGAAACTTGGGATAATTTTTACCAGATTTTCAATGGCCATAAATTCTGCTTTCAAACTTCCATAGTTATACCCCTTATGTATTGTATGGTGTAGACAAATGTTTACCCTTGGTTTTTTAAACCACTCCGAAATCCAATCCCAAACCCTGATGATTTCATAGCAACTCGTACGCTGTTTAAGTGTTTTTAGAAGAATCCTGAAACACTTATAAATTTTACAGCAGAATTTACTTTTGTAACTAATCCCTGCAAAACCGTCAAAAAATAAAGTAGTTTAGGTAAAGTGACAAATTCAAAAAAATCTCCCCAATCCAAGCTCGATCAAAAGTTTGTTGTCCCCTTTTGAGTTGTAGAAATATCTCTGGGAAAAAGTTAAGGTTAGAGAAATTAGTACGGTAAATACAAAGAATGCATTTAATCATATGAAGTTAGTAGCGATGTTATATATTTCTACCCCGACTTGGACAGATGCCCGAAAAACCCCTTATCTGTACCCCTACCCAAATACTCAATCAGATAACCAACCCCAATTCTTTCTCCTTGCGTACTCGACAAGTAATGAGAAACCCACAAGACTTTTGTAGATATCTTCAGATTCCCTCATCCCCCCCCCCAAGGCATGTGTTAGCCAATTTCAGAGGAATTCGATCCCCCCAGAGATGATAACCATTCTGCATTTTGTAAACCTCACCCTCGCAAAATTTGGGGTTTTAAATGTACATAGTCGATAATTAGATGACCGAATGAAGGAAATTGTCAACTGTGTGTTTTAACTGATCAGTTTTTCAGAATTTGTTTTTTTTTTCGGTTCACGTTCCCTCCAAAATTCTGAGAATTTGACAGAAATGATCTTGAGTGCACCAATTTGCTTTGCTGTTAGTTTCACCTTGTATATATATTTATTCTTCCTCAGAATCCGTAGAGTGCATGAATACAGATCGATCGATCAATTCCATCCATTTTTGTACCATGATTTGTTCTTATAAGTCGTAATGCATTATAATGAAACTCATTACTTTTAATATTTATACGTTAACACCCATTCCCTTAAAACTCATGATGTTAACATCCTTTAAATGATACCATCCATTAGTTCTAAGTTATATAGGGCCCTTTGTTATTGAATAGAATCAACCCAGAACCACCTCCCCTGTTCAGCTTATAGCATAGTAGTGAAATGTCGAGACGACATACGTAACATGACCGAGCTGTCAGCATAGTTGCTGAATCCCCTTACATGTTTGTATAGATTAACTGACATCATAGTACCATCCATGTGTTTATAAGAAGATCCCTAGGCCTGTGACTGTATACGTCACAGATGCAGCATGAGTGAGTGGGTCGCTCTGCCTCGTCCTCACTCCCACGGATAGACATACAGCAGGCAGTAACACAGCAGGCGGGGCCCCCTCCTACCACAGTCTGACAATACATATCGTTACCATCCAACAAGTGTGTTTCCCTTCATCCATCATATCCCTTCCGAACCCCCACGACACATGGTCTCCACCCACCTGCAACTCCGCCTCCAACTACTTCACCACAACTCTCTTGCATCTGCTTTAAGATATATCATGGCAGAGGAGCAAAGGACTTCAAATTTCAACTTCACATCAACACTTTACTCTCTGTACTGAAAAGTCCCCTGACTGGCGAAACGTTCCCACAATAAAAGGTACCTAAGTGATTCAGTATTTTATACACATATTTCATGTGAGATTGTGCCACAGAATTCTAGTATGTTAATATATGTCTAGGAGGGCCTAGGATATATTTTGATATGTAAGCTGATATATACATAAAACCCCTGGATTATATGGAGATGTGTTCTGGTTGTACATTACTAATCTTGTCTGAACATACTGCTGATTGACTTGAAGATGATCCCCATGATAGACCCAATTTTCATGTCTATCACAGTTATTTTTTTTACAGGCGTGACTGAATGTCAAGGATATGACGTCATAACTGGGACAAATCAAGGGAATTTGATTTGCTTTAAAGTTCCATTAGATTGGTGATTAAAATCTTATTTCTCGGTTCGAGTACCAAGATCACAACGCATTCCGTTACTGAGCGGTATTTAGGAGCTTAATCTTGTTAGTTTAAAGATAGGAGCAATATCGTCTGTGATATTTTCAAGGTAGGGACCTAATTTCGAGAACAAACTAAGAATTTAAATAATACTTGCAAACTAAGTGCTTTATCTTGCGTGATATTTACAAGCTTGAAACTTTAACTTTCCTCACCTGTAAAGTTAAAGAACACAAGTGCGACTAATATGACATTATACTGTGGCAACGTTTCGCTCTCCAGGAGTTTTGTCAAGCCGTTACGGCTCTGTGCTGCCACCCACGCTGTGTGTTGCCTACCGCACTGTGTGCTGCCTCCCACGCTGTGTGTGCTGCCTACTGCGCTGTGTGCTGCCTACCGCACTGTGTGCTGCCTACTGCACTGTGTGCTGCCTCCCACGCTGTGTGCTGCCTCCCACGCTGTGTGCTGCCTCCCACGCTGTGTGCTGCCTACCGCACTGTGTGCTGCCTACTGCACTGTGTGCTGCCTCCCACGCTGTGTGCTGCCTACTGCACTGTGTGCTGCCTCCCACGCTGTGTGCTGCCTCCCACGCTGTGTGCTGCCTCCCACGCTGTGTGCTGCCTACCGCACTGTGTGCTGCCTACTGCACTGTGTGCTGCCTCCCACGCCGTGTGCTGCCTCCCACCCTGTGTGCTGCCTACCGCACCCGTGTGCTGCCCACTGCACTGTGTGCTGCCTCCCACGCTGTGTGCTGCACTGCACTGTGTGCTGCCTCCACGCTGTGTGCTGCCTACTGCACTGTGGTGTGCTCCCACGCTGTGTGCTGCCTCCACGTTGTGTGCTGCCTCCCACGCTGTGTGCTGCCTACTGCCTGTGTGCTGCCTACCGGCGCTGTGTGCTGCCTCCCACGCGTGTGCTGCCTCCCCCTGTGTACCCCCCCCCACCTGTGTCTCCTCTGTCTGTGGGGCTTCTCCCCCGCGCGTGCTGCCTCCCACGTGTGTGCCGCCTACTGCGATGTGTCTGCCACCCAGCTGTGGTCCCGCCACCACGTTGGGGGTGCCTATCCGCGTGTGCTGCCACCCCCCGCGTGTGCTGCCTACTGCGCTGTGTTTCCTATGCCGAGTGTGCCACCCAGCTGTGTGCTGCCTATCCCCCTGTGTGCTGCCACCCCCGCGGCGCGCCTACGGCGTGTGCTTCCTACTGCGCGAGTGCTGCCCCCCCGCTGTGTCTGCCCCCCACGGTGTGCTGCCACCCCGCTGTGCGCTGCCTAAATGCGCTGTGTTGCCTAGCGTAGTGCTGCCCCCCACGCTGGTGCTGCCCCCCACGTGTGTGCTGCCTACGCGCTGTGTGCTGCCTACTTTCGCTGTGTACTGCCTACTGCGCGTGTCGCCTCCCACGCTGTGTGCTGCCTACTGCATTGTACTGCCTATGCGCTGTGTGCTGCCACCCACCTGTGTGCTGCCTACTGCACTGTGTACTGCTACGCGGCTTGTGCTGCATCCACACGCTGTCTGCTGCCTCCAAGCTGTGTGCTGCCTACTGCGCTGTGTACTGCTATCTGCGTTGTGTTTCTGCCTTCCTCAGCTGTGTAACTGCCTACTGCGCTGTGTGCGCCTCCCAGTCTGTGTGCTGCCTCCCACACTGTGTGCTGCCTACTGCGCTGTGTGCTGCCACCCACGCGGTGTACTGCCTACTACGCTGTTTACTGCCTACTGCGCTATGTGCTGCCTCCCACGCTGTGTGCTGCCTCCATGCTGTGTGCTGCCTCCCACACTGTGTGCTGCCTCCCACACTGTGTGCTGCCTCCCACGTTGTGTGCTGCCTCCCACGCTGTGTGCTGCCTGCATGCTGTGTGCTGCCTTCCACACTGTGTGCTGCCTCCCACATTGTGTGCTGCCTCCCATTCTGTGTGCTGCCCCCATGCTGTGTGCTGCCTCCCACTCTGTGTGCTGCCTCCCACGCTGTGTGCTGCCTCCCACGCTGTGTGCTGCCTCCCACGCTGTGTGCTGCCTCCCACGCTGTGTGTTGCCTCCCATTCTGTGTGCTGCCTACCACGCACTGTGCTGCCTCCCACGCTGTGTACTGCCTCCCACGCTGTGTGCTGCCTCCCACGCTGTGTGCTTCCCCCACGCTGTGTGCTGTCTCCCACGCTGTGCGATGCCTCCCACACTGTGTGCTGCCTCCCACGCTGTGTGCTGCCTCCAACGCTGTGTGCTGCCTGCCACGCAATGTGCTGCCTCCCACGCTGTGTACTGCCTCCCACGCTGTGTGCTGCCTCCCACGCTGTGTGCTGCCTCCCACTCTGTGTGCTTGTATACAGCCTGTCTGCACAGACAGCCTATGCTGTCTGCCAGCTTAGTTAATATTTCGCGGCACTCAGGTGCTGCCCTCTCTCGGCCTGCCCAGGTCAGTGGGACGCTGGTTCCACTCGCTCTCACTCACTCAGCGGCCTAGAAGCAGACAATAAGTCTACTTCTTCTCTCCCTCGTGGGCATGGCCCTCCCGGGCCATGGGCACAACACACAAGCCTATGTACCCACCACGACTTTGCAAATAAAGTAAGACGCCTCCCAAGGCGTTTTTTTGAAAGCCTCCTTTTATCAAAAACCTTTTAC
>NW_026508909.1:0-42199 GCF_026875155.1 Cherax quadricarinatus
CTAAAAAGGGCGAAAATTAGGGGGATATTTTAAGGTGTATAAGTGGAAAACAGGAATTAATAAAAGGGATGTAAATAGCGTGCTAAAAGGACTTAACATAGACAGGACTCGCAGCAATGGTTTTAAATTGGAAAAATTCAGATTCAGGAAGGATATAGGAAAGCACTGGATTGGTTGGTTTGGTAATAGAATTGTGGATGAGTGGAACAAACTCCCGAGTACCGTCATAGAAGCTAAGACGTTGTGAAGTTTTAAAAATAGGTGAGTGGGTGTGGGTGTGTGTGAGTTTGACCTAACTAGGTTGTGCTACTAGGTCGGATGCTCTGCTCCTCCCTTAGGTGACGTGTCTGACCTCACTAGGTCAGTGAGGTC
Source organism: Cherax quadricarinatus (assembly GCF_026875155.1). Lineage (NCBI taxonomy): Eukaryota > Metazoa > Arthropoda > Malacostraca > Decapoda > Parastacidae > Cherax > Cherax quadricarinatus. The sequence continues at coordinate 373 of NW_026508909.1, forward strand.
ACACGGCCAGTGAGCTTAAGGTCACTAGGTCAGTGAACCTAAGCCGTTGGGAGAATTGTACCAGCCTCGCATAGGCCAGTAGGCCTGTTTCAGTGTTCCTTCTTTCTTATGTTCTTATGTTCCCTCGTTTTCAAAAGAACCGTTATTCCAGCCCAAAACTCGATTCTTTCTACAACATGATTATAAGAAACAAAAAAGGCACAGTACCCTGACTGAAACAACACAAATAACCCTCACATGGGAGACACAAGTTTACGACAACATTTCGGTCCAACTTGGATCATTTACAAAGTCACTGGTAAGAACGAAAAGTCGTCGTACGTTCCTCTCTCCTATGTGCGGGTTATTTATGTAATATGATCATTTTATAAAATTATTAACAATGGTTGTGTGGAAAATTGCATTTATCTGAATGTAACTAATTATGTACATAACAATAAATGATAACAAAGATAATTATTGTTTATCAATGTTACATAGACAAGTAGGAATCTGGGACACCTAGGTCGCAAAAAATGTTCCCCTTCGATACCTACCACTGTCATAACCACAAGTTGCTCTGGACCTATTAATTAAATGAAATATACATACACCAGGAATACTGGTAAATATATAAATTTGTGGACTGTATATTAAAAAATGATTATATATAAATTCACATATACATAACAGAAGGAAAATATATCTTAATATCACTCAACAATTTGACTGGATATTAAGTTGTATCATACTCAGAAAAACCTCACTAACTAAATTTATGAAAACACTGGCCAGAATTATACACAAATCTAGAGAACTTATCTGAGGTTCCTGGAGCTGTCTTGTCCAGTCGTCTGATATCTCAAGTTATGCAGGAATGCACATCCAACAATTTCGCCTCCTATTTGAGAGGTGTCAACCCAATTTTAACCTCTAGAGCACGAAAAATTCTTCCCATTATATTAACGTTGTATCCAATTCAAAACCAAGATGGCGAGTCCCCTTCTGCGCAGACGCAGACTCTCCGTTTTCTATGACATAAATATTATTAAATACAGTATGGCCATCTATATACATATAAATACTGAATTTCTGGAAAATATATACAGTATTTTCCACACTATGGCCGGCCGGAGTTCGTTGCTAAATGACTCAAATTGCTCATTTGACAATGGTGGAGGACCTGGGTACATATAGGATCTGGCATCCACACGGCGACATATTACACAAGATTTAATCACCCTTTTTACACTTTGCCGTCCTTGTGGAATCCAGAAAGTTTCCTTAATACAATTTAAGATATCTTGTACCCCATCATGCATTACATTTTTATGGTCATTTAAAACAATCAAATTTGTTAGATGATGAGTTTTGGGCAGTAAGATAGGGTGTTTAGCATAATCACCCAATTCAGCATTTTGTAACCTACCTCTGCACCTAATTACATTGTTCTCTAAATACAGTCCCAATTTCTCTATTATGGAACCTTTCACCATTTTTCTTTCCATCATCAAGTTAATCTCATTTCCATAGATTTCCTCCTGTACCCTCTTTATCCAATATTCAAGAGGATGTGAAAACTTAAATGAAATATTCATCTTGTTTAGAAATTTAAACACCAATTTAGTTACAGTGATTAGTTTGGGTAAAGAAGAATACCTATTTATATCAATGGCTAAGGAAGGACAAACTATTGGAGAGGTGGTCACAGTAATTTCAACAGGAGCAATATACGCCTTTTGTACAGGCCAATTAGCTTTATTTACAAACCAGCTTGGTCCTTTAAACCATGATACAGCATTTACAAATTTAGCATAAGGTAAACCTCGAGACAAGAAATCAGCTGGATTCTCCTCACCAGGTATATGATTAAATGTTAACATATGCTGACCCAAACTATTATACTTCTCTTGCATCTGATAAATTTCAGCGACTCTGTTTTGTACGTACACAATTTTACTGTTTCCATTACGAATCCATTGTAAGGATACCTCATTATCAGACCAAATTAGTGTCGCTAATATTTATCTCCTGCAACTTATTTCTTATATAATTAGCTAATTTGACACCTACATAAATGGCTGCTAATTCCAACTGAGGTAAGGTATGTGATTTAATTGGAGACAGTTTAGCCTTAGACATAACAAGAGAAATAACACTATTACATTGAAGGTAAGCAACTGCTCCATATACCAATTTTGAAGCATCACAAAAAATGTGGAGTACATTTTTCCCATTTGGTTTGGGCCACCTGGCGTGGGAACTCCAACATTGGAATTTTTCATAATCACCAATTATTCATCCCACTGTTAAGGAATTCTCAGGTAGAATTTCATCCCAAGCACATTTATAAGTTCCATGCTTCCTGTATTAATAATTTCCCTCTTATAGTAAGGGTGGCACTAAACCTAGTGGATCAAAACATTTGGAAACTTCAGCAAGCAAAACTCTCTTAGTTAATTTTTTGGGCATACTGTAATTATTAGGTTTTACATTAACAAATCTCTTCAGTATCCCAAGTTAAACCCAATACATTACTACATTTGGCACTCATCTCCAGGGTAATCTTTACTTATTTTGTCCTTCAATTTGGACGATTACTATTCCATTCTCTGAGGCATATTTGCACTTTGCATTATTTTATTAGCCTCTCCATAAGTCATTAACAGTTCCTCTTCAGTTGACGTCACACCCAGGAAATTGTCCACATAAAATTGTTTGCTCATTACTTTACTCAACGGACTTCCCATACATTTAAGGTGTGCATTTTATCGTCGCTTGAAGTCAGGAACGGACTGGATGTAGCACCAAATTAATACGCTCCTAAAGCGAAAGGTTTTCAGAGGGCTAGTGGTCACTAGGATTCTCAGGCCATAAGAAGCGGGTACAACCCCGGTCAGCCTCTTGTAAACCCACTCTTAGGAAAGCTTTACTTATGTCAGCCGTAAAGGCATAATTTTTCATCCTGAAATTTAATAAGATATCTCCTAATTTTTCCGTCAACGACGGACCTGTCATCAAACAGTCATTTAAACTACGTACATTTTTGTTACTCCTGGCACTACAATTAAACACAATTCTCAGAGGAGTGGTCTTAGAATCCTTCTTCACTCCGTGATGTGGCAAATAGTGACCATAAATTTTGGCTTGCTCAGGAGGTACCTCTTCTATAAATTTATTAATTAACTGCTCAGCAATTATATCATTATAGACAGTTAACAATTCTGGTGTCTTACTCAGTTCGCGGAGCTAAGCCTTTAACTGTCCATATGCCATTCTGTAATTAGTGGGCAATTCTGGATGGTTCAGTCTCCACGGAAGTCGTACCCAGTATTGTCCAGATTCAAATTTTACATCTCTCAGGTATTGTTCTTGAGTAAAAGAATCGTCTGGACTTTCTTCATTTACATTTATTCCAATGCTGTCTGATTCCCACAATTTATGTACTGGCTCAACACCATCCTCTATGGAAGAATTATACTGGGGCACGACTTCATGAGTAAGACACACAGTTATGGTATTGGTAGTTTCCTCTAGTCATGAATTATTATTACGAGAAATCCTACCATACATTACATGGCCTCCTGCAGTCTTCAAAAGGGTGACACCACATTTCTTTACCATACCCTTTACAAAGGAGGCATAATAGTCACTACCTATCAAAATATTTATTGGGCCTACAGAATCATCACTTACCCCAGAAGGTACTAAATTTACATTATGTGAGAGTCTTTCTGTAGCTTTACTAAGCCCTACTGTAGATATTTTCTCTGGAAGTCTATCTACAATTACTGCATTAACACGTTTTTTCTCATTGCCCAACCTGACAGTTACATAAACAGTGTCATACAATTGAGCTCTTTTATCTGAGAGAAAACCAGATAATTTTAAAGTTGTGGGATCTCCCATCTGTACTTTCATACCATCAAAACATTTACGTTTTATGAAAGTACGCTGGGATCCCTGGTCTAACAATGCAGTTACATTTTTTGATTTATGCCTTTTATCATCAATTTTTACCTGTAACACAGGTAAGGCTACTTCAGCAAAACCATCATTATTAACATTAGCAGCAATTTTTACATTAGTCACTGTTGTGTCAGGATTGTCAACATTATCATTATTATCAACATTATCATATAGACCTTTACACATGACTATATGGTGTCTTCCTTTGTGACATGAATTGTATGCATTGCAATTCTTAGAAAAATGAGTACCCTTGCAGAAAAGACAATCTCTCCTTTCTTTGACTGGTTTCTTATTAACTGGGCTACTCTTAGGAGGGTACTTATTCTTCTTACCTTGTGGAGAATCATTATTTCTGATTCCTGCTCCTTGATATGCACCTATGTAACTCCTTTTAGGAAATGAATTTTGATTATTAACATTGGGATAATTTTTCCCTTGTGAAACTTGACAGATACCTCAGAGCTATTATGTGTTGTATCTTTAAAATGAGTTAGTTGGCTGGTCTGCAACTGAGCAATTAATTCTTGTAGACCTAGTCTTATTTCCTCCAGACCAAAATAACCCTTGTGATATTTATTCGAGATCCATTCAAGTGTTTTACAGCTTAATTTATTCTGTACCATGGCACTCAATAACCAGTCTGATTCCTTCAGATTATATTTATTACTTAATGTTTTGAGAGTGCTCTCCAGTTTAACTCTAAACTGCTGTAAACCTTTGTAAGTGTGATCTGGAGATTTTAAATTAACAATGATATTCACTAGATCCAACCTACTTTGTTCTGTATTACCATAAGTGACTTTCAACAAGTCAACTGCTTCCTTGTAAGAGTCATCTACATTGGGAAAGGCTTGTATGAGTATGTAAGCATCTCCTCTTACCTGTCCTTTGAGGTAAAATAATTTAGTTACACAGGCTAGGTCACTCCTGTCATGCACAACTGCTTTAAAAATTGACCAAACTTCCTCCCAGTTTTCACCAGGATTAAACACAGGCAAACACAATTCTGGGAGTTTTGTCAAAGACATATTATTTGTTGGAGCAGACTGACCAACTGCCTGATTTACACATTTTAATTTATTCAAGGCCTGACTTTTACAAGAAAGAATCTTTTCCTCTAATTCATAATACTGATTAATCATGAGACCTATTTCAGTCTCATCTACACAGTTTACTAATAAATCTCCTTCATATTTGTTGTAATATAATTTGTATGAATCATATCTATTCCCTAAAGCATCTAAATACAATTTTAAATCATCAGTATTCACAGTTTCTTGATTCATTAATTCCAAGCACTTATTATATGCCTTGGTTACATGAACTTTTCTAGCCTGTAGTGATGCTTTCTTTACTCTATATTCCATATGTTTGTCTTCTATATTAATTTCCTCATTTTCAGCCATGATGCAATGTATTAAATTCAACTTAATAACACTGATTATGTACTAAATTATGCACTTTATACAGGTAAATAGTACAACTTACCTTTAAATAAATTCTAGCTACTTGAGCTAAGCAATTACATGTAAAAAATTGCAATATAAATTTTAAATTCACATTAATAATGTTAGCTACACTTGAGCTTAGCAATAACACATATAAGAAATTTATATATAAATTTTAATGTACATTAATACAAACCTTTAGCCAGCCTTGGCTTATCAAAATTATTATACAAATTAATATAAATCCTTGCCAGAATTTGGTATAGCAAAATTAATATTATGCACATTAATGTAATTAGCAACACTTGCCTTATCAATTACACATACATTGATATAAATCTTGGCCAGAATTGTCTTATCAACTTAATATTATACAAATTAATATAAACTTAGCCAGACTTGACTTATCAAAATTAATATTGTAATAATTATAATCCACTACACATTAAGTAAATTTGTGAACTTAACATCCACCTCCTTCTGTCATTTCACATATAATTATTAAGTAATTAACCAATTAATGACTTCACTAATTACCTCCGGTTCAAGAAGGACCAATGGGCAAATTAAATGTGGAAAATTGCATTTATCTGAATGTAACTAATTATGTACATAACAGTAAATGATAACAAAGATAATTATTATTTATCAGTGTTACATAGACAAGTAGGAATCTGGGACACTTAGGTCGCAAAAAATGTCCCCCTTCGATACCTACTACTGTCATATCCACAAGTTGCTCTGGACCTATTAATTAAATGAAATATACATACACCAGGAATACTGGTAAATATATAAATTTGTGGACTGTATATTAAAAATAATAAATGGTTATATATATACACAATTACCTAACAGAAAGAGAATATCTTAATGTCACTCACCAATTTAACTGGATATTAAGTTGTATCATACTCAGAAAAACCTCACTAACTAAATTTATGAAAACACTGGCCAGAATTATACACAAATCTAGAGAGCTTATCTGAGGTTCCTGGAGCTGTCTTGTCCAGTCGTCTGATATCTCAAGTTATGCAGGAATGCACATCCAACAATTTCGCCTCCTATTTGAGAGGTGTCAGCCCAATTTTAACCTCTAGAGCACGAAAAATTCTTCCCATTATATTAACGTTGTATCCAATTCAAAACCAAGATGGCGAGTCCCCTTCTGCGCAGACGCAGACTCTCCGTTTTCTATGACATAAATATTATTAAATACAGTATGGCCATCTATATACATATAAATACTGAATTTCTGGAAAATATATACAGTATTTCCACAGGTTGTATTCAAAATCTCATTGTATTTGTTCTCTGACTCCCCAGGAACCGGGCAACAAGCGGTACAGTGGGTTATGGAAGTATCGACCGAACCAACGAGATTACTGTGCCGATGTCCAGCTTCATTATACATGAAAATTATATCAATACTACTCTGGTAAGCAAAACGCATTTTGTATTTATGTTTGTATTATTATTACAATTATTTAGTAACAGATAAAAGTAGAGTTCTTATGTTCTTTTATCAATAACTGCTAAGTTTTCCTTACATGAAGTTTAATGTTCGTAAGTCAGCCGCTGAAATATGCACCTTAACATATTAGTAACAAGTCTCTAAGAAATATAAGTTTATGTTGTGAACAACTAACCTTTCCCATACTAAACTAGTTTCATCTTTATCTGGAAGTAAATTACTTTCTACCTTACATTAGTCTATCTCTAAAATCAACGATTCGTTCAAGTCTGTAAAGTCAGCTAAACATCCCTGAGCGTCGCTGTCTGCTATATAATGTTTGTCATGCACTTCACTGTCTCTGAAGTTAACTGGTTACCAAATATGTATAAAGTCAGAGATGCACTTTTCTGACTCCAAAGTCACTCATGCACTAAACTCTCTTTAAAGTCATGCTGGTTATTAATATTCTATATAATAACACAGCATTAACTCCACTCTCTTCTCAGCAGCCTAATCACATTTTTCGAACTGAGTCTAAAGTTGCTTGATGGACCTCTGAGCAGCTACATACACAAGCATTCTTAAGAGTCTAAGTACTATACTAACTTGTCTATAATTCAGGTCCTACTATTTTTACAGATTTAAAGAAATAATTTTTTCATTGGCAATATTATAAATATATATATATATATATATATATATATATATATATATATATAATATATATATATATATATAAATATATATATATATATATATATATATATATATATATATATATATATATATATATATATATATTTTTTTTTTTTTTTTTTTCAACAAGTTGGTCGTCTCCCACCGAGGCAGGGTGACCCAAAAAAGAAAGAAAATCCCCAAAAAGAAAATACTTTCATCATCATTCAACACTTTCACCACACTCACACATTATCACTGTTTTTGCAGAGGTGCTCAGAATACAACAGTCTAGAAGCATATACATATAAAGATACACAACATATCCCTCCAAACTGCCAATATCCCAAACCCCTCCTTTAAAGTGCAGGCATTGTACTTCCCATTTCCAGGACTCAAGTCCGACTATATGAAAATAACCGGTTTCCCTGAATCCCTTCCCTAAATATTACCCTAAATATATATATATATATATATATATATATATATATATATATATATATATATATATATATATAATATATATATTATATATATATATATATATATAATATATATATATAAATATATAGGGAGGTACCATGTCTAGAACTGTCCTGGGGACCCTCATCCTCAGAGAAAAGAATAAACTTGCTTCAGAGAAAACTCAAGGTTCTCCCTGAAGCTGTTTGAGAATTTTCTCCTAGCACCCCCCTATATTTAATATATATTTTATTTAAAGACAAAATACATTAACAAAACATTCACAAAAATACAATAGAAAGTAAAACAAGATAGGTAACTCAGAGCTGCATCTCGAATACATCGTCCAGCTCCCCGGCAATGGGCCGTGTGCCCAGAATGCTGCAGGCATTTCCTCTCTGGATCGCAACACTGAGTCTCTGAAAGAAGAACCTGTTCGCCCTGTGCTTCATGGTTTCTATGATGAGCTTTTCACCCAGCTCTTTGAGGAACTTTAGAGCACACTTGTCCCATGCTCCAAGGATCTCCGACCCTATTGGGATGAAGTTATAGCAAGGGGGAAGGTCTTCATATTTGCAGGTCTTCTGGGTCTCCCTGTGGCTGGCAGCTCCACCCCCTTCCAGTACGGAGTATGCCAATGTGGCGGCACAGGTGTAGTCCCAGGTAATCTGCTTTCCATCCTTCCAGGGTAGCATAGAGGCTCCATCAGAACCCTTTTGACTTCCGTCAGACCTCTGCACTTGGGGTTCCCGTTGAGCTGGGCAACAGGCCGTGGCGAGGCTTCTCTGTATAATGTCATTGACCTCCTCATGTCTGGCATATTTCCCTTCTGCTTTGTGACACACGAGACCAGAAAGTGCGAATTGATCAGCTGTCGCCCTGCCGCAAATACACTTATGTTCTGGGAACAGCTAAAAGGAAATCTCCTGAGTGTGGTGCCTTCACTGCCAGGAGACTAGCTTTGTCCTTTCCTGAAGCGTTGGAGGGCATTGTGTTGGCGAATTTTTCCGTGATTGGTTTGTCCCAGTGGGACTGTTTGTGCTCTTTGGGAGGAGCTGGTCTACTTGAGGAGTCTGCAAGGGTGTCCCACCGCATGGCTTCTTCAGTGAACCTGGGGTCCTGAGCTCCTACCGCGTCTCTCGAGTATTCGGGGACAATCTTCTTGACTAATCCACTGGAAGCCAAAGACGAAGACAGAAAAGCAGGTAAAGCAACATGCGTTGGTTTGCGCACCCCTATACCTCACAGTCGCACTGGGAGGATTGCCTGATCCCTTTGCTGACCCTCTAGTGACAGGTTCGGTGCCTTCTTAAAAGTTTATCTCATGTGTGCGTCATATTTGTCGAGTGTTGGGTTGTCAAAAGAGGGTGCACACCTCAGGAAGTGAGTCTTGGCATAGTAAGACACCTTGTGAGGAGATACAGAGCCTCATGGGCATCAAGATTGCTTATTCTCTCCTCTATTCTCATCAGGCCATTCAATTTGTCCTTGAAGACAGTGTCGATGGCCTGGTGACCCAGCGGTGCTCCCAAGAGGGTACTGTTGGATGGAGTGGTAGTAAAGACTTCCGGGAGGATTCTTTGCACAGCATTGATTATTTCCTGGTTTGCTGTGATGATTTCACACTTGGAGGGATTGAGGATGAGTCCCAAGTCTTCTCCCTGTGTTTTCACAAGTTGTAGGTCCTCTAACAGTGACTCTTCAGTACCTGCCAGAGTGCCATCATCCAGGCACAAGATGGTGAGCTCACTGCGTAGGCTGGACGTTAGTTCTCTTACTGCCAAGCAAAAGAAAAGTGGAGCGAGGGGGTCACCCTGCTGAACACCTTCTGATGAGAGAATTTCATGTTCTCCAAACAAAAGAATTGAGGGTTTGCTGTAGCCGGCTGAAATGATGGGAAAAAGACTGGGGAACCTGTCTCAAACAGCTGGCAAGAAAACATCTCTCTTCACCATATTAAAGGCATTTCTAAAATCAAGTTTGACTACGGCCTTGTCTTCTGGTAGGTCCCTGATGTAGGCCCTTGCCGCATGAGCTGCAGCTTCACTGCCTTAAGAGACCCCAAAGCCCAGTTGGTGTGGCTGGAGTAAACTGGCAGCTTCTAGGCGAATGTTTCTTACTGCTGCTTTGGCAACGAAGGGCAAGAGTGTTCCACAGCAATGGGTCTGTTTCCCCCCCCTCCTTTTTCTTAAAAACGCACATAGTACTCCAAAAAAGAAAGGTTTAAATTTTTCATCTGGGATTCCCCACCCCAAGCTTTTTGTTGACAAAATTTTTAATTCGGTGAGAAAAATTTGAGCAGATGCACCGATACTGCATTACCTCTCTCAGGTGCTGAATCGAATTCCAGTGAACCTCCTCAATCCGCGGGAAAATGATAAAATCGCCTTATAGATTTTCTGAGTCTGGCAAAAAAAATTGTTCAGGATGGGGTCATTCTAAAGGTTTTGTTGAGGGCTAGGTGTCCCGGGTTTGGATGCTTGTCTCTTAGTGCTTAGGCCGGATTCTAATATATAATAAAAATAAAATATATATAAAAAATATATATATAAAAAATAATATATATATAAAATATAAAAATATATATATAATAAATATATATTGTGTGGTTGTGTGTGTTTTTTTTTTATAAAATAAATATATAAAATATATAAAAATATTTTAATAAATATAATTTTATATAAAATATATTTTTAAAAATAAACAGAATCGGAACGTCCGGGGACCCTCACCTAAGAAAAAAAATAAACTTGCTTCAGGGAAAACTCATGGTTTTTCCCCTAACTTTTTAGAATTTCTAATCCCAACCCCCCATATTTTTAATACATATTTTATTTTGAAGAAAAAATTCATTGGCAAAATAAAAGGGAGAATAAAACAACAAGAAAAAACTCAGAGCTACATCCGAATACATCGTCCACTCTCCGGCGAGGGGCCCCCCTGCCCAAATGCTGCAGGCATTTCCCCTCTGGATCACAACACTGAATCTTTGAAAAAGAAGCTGGCCTCCCTGTATCCTTGGTTCCTATGATTAGTTTTTCCCCAGCTCTTTGGGGAAACTTAGACACTCTTCCCCATGCTCCAAGGGCTCCGCCCCAAATTTGGGGAAAAGTTAACAAGGAAAAGCCTTCATTTTTGGGGGTCTTCGGGGTATCCTTGTGACTGTCAGCTCCACCCTCTTCAGCTATGGAGTATGGGAAGTATGTGTCCCCAAATTGGGGTGGCACAGGTGTATCCCACAACTGCTTTTCACCCTTCCAGGAACATAGGGGCTCCACGGCGTTTTTTGACTTCCACAGACCTCTGCACTTGGGGTTCCCCTTTGGGGCCCTGGGCAACTGGCTGTGGCGAGGCTTTCTTTTAATAAACGTACACTTCGACTTGTCTATCCCTAACAAGGGGGGAATAATTCTTCATTTTATTTTTTGGTTATTTTTTTTTACTACCAAAAAATAAACCCTTTATGGTATTCATCAGTGAATTAAAATGACAACCCCACTTTTATCAATGAAATGAACGTATAATGAGGAAGTAACTATGTTCAAATCCTTATAAATTAAGTAAATACAAAAATTTAAATAAAACAGTCAAAATAAACGTCTAATTTGTCACTCCGAGCTTTTTCAACGACATGGGAGCTTTAAGTTATCAACTTGGGAAATTTAACTAAAATTAAGACAAGAGGCATGTTTTAGAATATTGACTAATTGAAGACCTGATCAGAGTCAGTGCTATGATCGACGACTTTTCAAAACCAAATCTGCCCAGGTCGTCGGGCGTAGGCGGGGAAACCAAATTTTTCGGGACCATAAACCCGGGTCCCCGGGTAGGGGTTTTCCCACTTGCATAACAGAACACAGTAATAAACCTACTATAAGACAATTACATGATATTTAGATACAAAAATCCCCTAACGAATTACATAAATCTTATTAATACAACCTTGCTCAAGAAACTTATCATTTAACAATATCCGATAATAAATATAGTCGAACCTTCTTCAAAAGCTAGTAATAAGTGGTTGGGATGTTTTACAAACTTATAGTCATCCTTTCTTTTTTCGTGTGAAAGCGTACATAAGGGATTGGCGGGGAAACATTGACCCCTCATTGGGGCATACTTCCCTTTTATGTGTGACACCGAGACCATGAAGTCTGAATTGATCACCGTCGCCTAGCCAAAATACACCTAGTTCGATGGGGAGGGGGGACACTGGGCGAAGAGCAACACCTTCCGAATGGCCGGGGGGTCGAGTCGAGGCCCAGAAGGAACGGGGAAACTAAAAGGAAATCTCCTGAGTGTGGGCCTTTCCTGCCAGGAATGAGCTTTGTCCTTTCCTGAAGCGTTGGTGACATTGCATTGGATTTTTTCAGATCGGGTTTTCCCAGTGAGACTGGGTTTTTGCTCTTTGGGGGGAGCTGGCTACTGGAGCATCAAAAGGGGGTCCCACCGCATGGTTCTTCAGTGAACCTGGGGCTTGACTCCTACCGCATCCTCAAGCGTTTAGGGGCAATTTTTTGATAATCCACGGGAAACAAAGACAAGACAGAAATGCAGGTAAAGCAACATGCGTTGCTTTGGGGCCCCCTATACCTCCCATCGCCGATCCTCTAGTGACATATTCAATGCCTTCTTAAAGTTGATCTCAGGGGGTGTTTACTACCATTTGGTCCACACATGTCGATTAGACACAGGGGCCCGTTTTATGTGCGCGTGTTGTGTGTGTGGTGTGTGTGTGTTGTGTTGGTGTTGGTGTGTTGTTGTGTGTTAGTTACGATTTGGGCCTACACATGTCGATTTAAAAAGGCCTGTTTATTGCATGTGTGTGTGTTGTGGTGTTACCATTTTTTCCTAGGGACATGTCGATTTAAAACTAGGCCTGTTTTATGTGCATGCGTGTGTTGTGTTGGTGTGCTCAAATTTGGGCGGTGGGATTTTCAAAAGAGGGGAACCCCTCGGAAAAAGTGATCTTGGGATAGAAGACACCTTGTGAAGAAAAAAGTGCATCATGGACTCAAGATCGCTTATTCTCAATCCATTCTCTTCAGGGCATTGAATTTGTCCTTGAGGACCCAGCCGGGGACCCAGCGGGGCTCCCAAGAGGGTACGTTGGATGGGGTGGGAGAGAACTTCCGGGAGGACTGTTCGCACAGCATTGATTTTTCCGGGTCATTTTGATGATTCACCTTGGAGGGATCGACGAGAGTCCCAAGGCTTCCCCTTGCTTCACCATTGTAGGCCCCCAAAAAGACTCTTCTACCTGCGAGAGTGCCATCATCCCCGGTACCAATTTTAGCCCTCGCTAGGCTGAAGTTAGTTCCTTACTGCTAAGCGAAACAATGGGGAAGTGGGTCACCCCCGAACACCTCTGATGAAGGAATTTGATATTCGCCAAAAAAAAGAATTTAGAGTTTCTTAGCCGGCTGAAAATTAAGGGAAAAAGACTGGGAATCAATCCCCAAACCCCCCGCAAGCCACATCCTCTTTCCCCAAATTTAAAGGGATTTCCAAAATCAAATTTACTCGCCTTGTCTTCGGTAGGTCCCTGATGAGGCCCTTGCCGATGACTGTAGCTTCACGCCTTGAGAGACCCCAAAGCCCAGTTTGGGTGGCGGGGTAAAGTGGCACTTCTAGGGAATGTTTCTTTTGCGCTTTTTGGGAACGAAACGGGGAAGAGTGTTTTTCCCAACCCCAATGGGTCTGATTCCCCCCCCTTCTTCTTCGATGCACATAGTGAGGCTCCAAAAAAAAAAAAGACTAAATTTTCCCCTGGGGTTTCGCCCACCAGGCAGTTTTTGACGAGGTTGCTAAATCGGTGAAAGAATTAATGAAGGGCCTTATACTGGATTTATCATTTTTCGAGGTGTTGTGGTCGAATTCCATTGTAACCCCTGCAGATCCTGCTGGAAAAAAGGGCCCCCTAATACTCCGATTTTGGCAAAATTATTTGTTCAGTGATGGGGTCTTCCCGGGGTTTTTATTGATGGCTATGGGTCCCGTTGGATGCTTTTCTATTAGTGCTTGGGTCTGCCACTTTTTGGGGGTACTGTCGTCACTTTGATTATTCTGATTTCCATACTGTGTTACCCTTTTCAATTTTTTTTTTCTAACCTGGCGCAAAATTTTTTCTTTTTCATGGAATTTTCTTGGGTTTTCCTCTGTGATTCCTGCATATGGGGGGGAGGAACACAATTATCGTTCTTGGTTAGTTTCGCACTGCCTTGATAACTGACGTGGTTGCAGTTTTTCCTCGTCTCTCAGGAACTGCAAGACAGACATTGCCGAACAGGAGTAGGGGCGCCAGCTTCAATGGGGCCTCGGGCTTCTAAATTGGTGGAACCCCATTCACCTGCTTAAGAAGTCTGTGAAATTTTCCCTGCTGCAAATGGATGAGCCGCTTTTAGGGAAGTAGATGGGTAATCAGCATGGATTTGAATGCCAGCAAAGGTTTTCGCAAGTAAGGAATTGCCATTGGGAAATTGTCATCTCCCGTGGAGGCTGGGGCACTCTCTGCTGGGGCCATTTGTGGTCCTGCGCACCATTGTTTGGACAAATAAGGCCATCCCTTTTCGTCTTGAAACTCTCCACACAACTGACATGTTCCTCTTTTTTCATTGTTGGGGGCACGTCCCCCGCTGGCTTTGTGGCTGGGTGGCTGCACACTGCCCTAACTCAAACTGTGTGATAACCCGGCTTAAAGGGAAAAAAGGCACGTGGCACTACCGCATGGTTCAGGGGGTGGCGGGGTTTGGAGAGGGATATATATAATATATAAAATAATATAAATATATAAAAATTATATAAAAATATATATATAAAATATAATATATATAATGTACTCACCTATTTGTACCACCTATTTTTTGGGTTTCAGGGGGCGATCCTAGCCCTGGCCCCGCCTCTTCACCGGGTTTCAGGGGCCCCTCTCTCCCCGCCCATGACTTTATCAAACCTCGTCTTAAACGTGTATGGTTCCGCCTCCATACTCATTTTTTAGGCATTCCATGCCTTACAACTCTATACTGAAGAAAACTTCCTAACCTCTGACTCATTTGTGTCTTTAACTTCCAATTTTGGCCTCTTGTTTTTGTCCCCTCCCTGGAACATCCTGTCTTTGTCCACCTTGTCTATTCCACGCAGTATTTTATATGTCGTTATCATGTCTCCCCTGACCCTCTGTCCTCCAGTGTGGTCAGGCCGATTTCCCTTAATCTTCCTCATAGGACATTCCCCTTAGCTCTGAACTAACCTTTGTCGCAAACCTTGTACTTTCTCTAGTTTCTTGACGTGCTTTATCAAGTGCGGGTTCCAAACAGGTGCTGCATACTCCAGTATGGCCTGACATACACGGTGACAGTGTCTTGAATGATTCCTTACTAGGTATCGGAATGCTGTTCTCAGGTTTGCCAGGCGCCCATATGCTGCAGCAGTTATCTGATTGATGTGCTTCCGGAGACATGCTCGGTGTTATACTCACCCCAAGATCTTCTCCTTGAGTGAGGTTTGCAGTCTTTGGCCACCTAGCCTATACTCTGTCTGTGGTCTTCTGTGCCCCTCCCCCATCTTCATGACTTTGCATTTGGCAGGATTTAAATTCGAGAAGCCATTTGCTGACCAGGTGTCCAGTCTGTCCAGGTCTCTTTGAAGTCCTGCCTGGTCCTCATCAGATTTAATTCTCCTCATTAACTTCACATCATCTGCAAACAGGGACACTTCTGAGTCTAACCCTTCCGTCATGTCGTTCACATATACCAAAAATAGCACTGGTCCTAGGACCGACCCCTGTGGGACCCCGGCCGTCACAGGTGCCCACTGTGATACATCATTACGTACCATGACTCGTTGTTGCCTCCCTGTCAGGTATTCTCTGATCCATTGCAGTGCCCTTCCTGTTTTATGCGCCTGATGCTCTAGCTTCTGCACTAATCTCTTGTGAGGAACTGTGTCAAAGGCCTTCTTGCAGTCCAAGAAGATGCAATCAACCCACCCCTCTCTCTTGTCTTACTTCTGTTATTTTATCATAAAACTCCAGAAGGTTTGTGATACAGGATTTGCCTTCCGTGAATCCGTGCTGGTTGGCATTTATACTCCTGTTCCGTTCCAGGTGCTCCACCACTCTCCTCCTGATAATCTTCTCCATAATTTTGCATACTATACACGTCAATGACACAGGTCTATAGTTTAGTGCCTCTTTTCTGTCTCCTTTTTAAAAATGGGAAACTACATTTGCCGTCTTCCATACCTCAGGTAGTTGCCCAGTTTCCAGGGATGTGTTGAAGATGTGTGTGTGTGTGTGTGTGTGTGTGTGTGTGTGTGTGTGTGTGTGTGTGTGTGTGTGTGTGTGTGTGTGTGTGTGTGTGGTCGTGCCGAATATGTAAAACTGATCAATTAGCAAGAACTCATTTAAATTAAGTTCTTTCTGAAATTTTCTCTTATACGTTTAAAGATATATTTTTTTCATTAATGCTAATGTAAAAAATTTTAATTTTGCACCAAAAGAATCTTAGAAAACTTACCTAACCTTATTATAACAAGAACAATTTATTTAGCCTAACCAACTAAATATATTTTAAATACGTTTACAATAATTTAATACTAAACAAGCACAATCAAATATATTTTTTTCGTTAGGTTCAAATGATTTTGGCGAAATTATTGCATACACAAGTTTCACTGTCCTATATGGCAAGATGAGCGTTGCTATTTAAGCCAAGATCGCAGTTCTGCTTATTCGGCACGACATATATATATATATATATATATATATATATATATATATATATATATATATATATATATATATATATATATAATATATATATAAACAAACACTGATCTCTGGCTGAAGGAGACTCGAACCTACGAACCTTAGGACAAGGTACAATGTGCTTTACCAATCTACCCACACTGGACAATACCTAGGCGTGTAGCTTGCGCTACACGTTTGATCCAAGGCAGCCAGCTTTCAGGGAGAAGGCTTACAGCTTTTCATCTCATCCCCTGCATGCATCAGCCTTACTAGAGATATTAACAATGCAAGGAATTCGCGAGAGCAGGCGAAATATACACGAACACTGATCTCTGGCTGAAGGAGACTCGAACCTAAAACTAAATTATATACATTTTTTCGTTATATTCAGATTGATTTTCTCAGCTTGATATTAAAAACAGCCTCTAATTTTCACTCTGAATATTCAACAGAAAACTCTTGCAGCCATCATTTCTCACGAAATCGTGTTAATACGAAATCGTTTTATTACGATTTCGTGTTTCATGATGGCGGCTCTAAGCCTAACTTCGCCACTGCCGGGTTAGTGTGGGATTCATCTGTATAAAGCTTAATTAAATAGTGGTCATAGTGGTGGCCCATGCTAACCTCCCTATGGTATATAGATATATACCTAGTTAGATGAATCTTATTAAAGCCAGCTGGCCCAGTGGGTAATGCACTGGCTGATGAGTTTTAAGACTCACCTTGGGCTCAAACTACACCTGTTCTGTGATTTGGTGTCAACACGTGTTGGAATTCCCAGTGCTTCCTGTTATCTCAAACTCACTGGCTTCCCATTCTTGGTTCCTGACCAGACACAGGAGTAGTATGAGTAGCTACACCTATGCGGCAGCAGTGTTACCTCGCTTCCCTTTGTAATAATATAATAATAATCTTTATTTCTACAAGTACATATAAACGTATACAGACCAACTACAACTATATAGAAAGACAGTCGATGTGAAGAACTTTTAAAACCCCCAGGATTCCAAATGGCCGTTATCCGGGGTGTAAGGGGAGCAAAAAACACAGCTAAAAAGTTAGACTTATTACCCCTTCCCCAAATTTTAGAACGCAATATGTCCTAGTACAGTGAAAAGTATATGCACTCCACGGAAAAGCAAGGGCAGAAAAGAAGCCCAAGATGCAGCCCCGTGTTTAAAACAGCTCTAGAAGGGAAAATGACAAGGGCAACAGGAGAGCGGTAACCCACAAAACCTCGCGATTGCCAAACCTTTTTATTGGCTAGAACCTGTCCTAGTTAACGACGGGCCCCATCATCAACTTTTACAACGGGTTCGCTGGTTTGGGGAAATAGCCTTAAATGAGGGGTACATGCCCAAATAAAGGTTACGTACTTTTGCATCCACACCCCCCCCCAAAAAAGGCTCAGGAAAAGCTGCCACCTCCCTGGTAACCGTGCCCCCAAAGGCACAAAAAAGGGGGACCCCCTTTTTCCTCCCATTTCCCAAACCTTAATAGAGCTCGGCTTTTCTCGTGCCAAAGCCAAACCCAAACTTAGAGTGAACAGCAGTCAACGGCTACAAGGCCAAAGATACGGGGGAGGGTAGCCCGCATCCCCCAAAAAAAAAAAACCCCACCCCGGGGGATAAAAAAAAAGAGGGGGAAAAGGGTTACCAAAAAAAACATCCAAACCAAAAAAAAACATACCAAATAAAGAGTCTGCCAAATTTTTTTTTGCCGGCAATATATTTAAGGGAATTTTAAAGGGGCCACCCTTACGCCAGCGCAAAACCTTTGTGTTGGTTGTTCAGGGCTTGGGAATCTAGAGGTTGTGATCACTGAGACTGTGCCACCTGCGATGTCGGCCCACAAAACACGAAAGCCCAAAGCCAGTACCAGCGCGGGGGCTTTTTTTTTCAATGGTAAGTAAGCCCTCTGATGTGCGGAATTTTGGCGAAAATAGCACGGCGAACCCCTTTTTCCCGTTTGGGAAAGTACGCCCCCCCCCAACCACAAGCATAAACCCTGAAAAAAAAAGGGTTTTGGAGAATTTGGGAACAAGGAAGGGGGAGTACACAATAATCTTTTTGCTTTTTTAAACGTGTTACGTCTGGGGCCCAAATTTAAAGGGAACTTTGTGACGGGAAGAGAGAAAGATTTTAAGGAATGTCCGGGTTTTCCCAAACTCTGACTTCCAGCAACACCTAATATGATTCTTCGCATATTTTTTTAATTTTAGCCAATAAAATTCTTTGGGATTCTAAACAAGGTTTTTGTAATTCCTAGGACCCCAAAGACATTATGACTTTATTAATATTTGGGGTCATTTGGTTGGAACCACAAACCTTTCAACAATCCCGGGCCCCTATCCCCTTTCCCAGTCACTGCAGATCAAATAATCTTTTTTTAACTTCATACTTGACCGGAGACCCAAAGAGATTTACCCGGCTGCCTAAAAACGAATTTAAAAATCCTTTCTTGTTCCTCCCGGGAAGGACATCCCCGGCAGGGAAACAGAGACATCTAGCAATCCTGAAACCTTTGAAAGGAAGGCTTGATAGGGTCGTTCACTTGCACGAGGCTCGGCCGTTTTCCCGTAAAAAAAATTGGCTTTTCCGAGATCGAGTCGTCCAAAGGGAAGGGTCAACTTTCCCTCCAACAACCCTTGGGATGTTGCCTGATTTTTTGGCCAACCCCGGGAGAAAAATTAATCATTATAGGTTCAGGACACGAACTAACTATAATGTTATTACCCTAAAACATGGCATCTTTCAGGGGAAATCCTTTTGAACCCCTACAGCAAGTACCCGTGTAAATTTGCACTCTACAAAAATTTTTTATCAAAGGAACAGAAATTAGCTCCTCCAAGTTTTCCAAAAAAACAGAGGAATTCAAGGATCTTCTCTAAAGGGGTAATATTCCTTCTCTTACAAGTAGAAATAGCCCAGTTTTCTCAAAAGGTTTACTTAGTTTTTCTGATTTTCCAAAAGGGGATATTAGACCTTGCAATAATAAGGGGCCCATACCTTTTTCATTCTCTAGGGGACAGTTTAGGGATATTAGAGATTTCCCAATGGGATGGGGTTTTTTTGGGGCATTTGGGGAGGGATGTGACCTACTTTTTTTGCAGGGGAAGCAACACGGGCTTCCCTTTTTACCCCTCTGACGTTGCAAAGGGTGTCATTCGGCGGGTCTCCTGATACTTTTGTCGAGAGCACCGAGAGTTTGCCCCCCCGCGGGACCATATTTGAAACGTGCTCACCGGATTTAAATTTGGCTGACGTAGACGTCTCCCTCCGCTGGCACTTATTCTCCAAGGGTTGACGACTCCCCATCCCGGGCGTTGAAAAGAGAGACGGGACTGCCGGGAAAGGGGGCGGTTTTTTTCGAAGGGATCACCAACCTGGCTGCCTCCAATCATGGACAAGTCACGATCCGCAAAAGACTCATCCCTTTTTCCACAACTCCACAGGTTTTCAATCAAATAACTGCACCCTCCCCGAAGGAGAACACCACTTCTTAACCGCGGGGAAAAGCTTGGTTTGCTGTCTCACAAAGTCCACTAGGATTGACCAAGCTGTCGTCTGCCCCCTTAAAATTTCGTTTTTATTTTCTGGGGAAAATTATAGCTCCCAACACGTGGTCCTTTACTCTTATAATCAAAATTTTACGTCATTTAAAACGACGTAAATTCCTTGGCCCACCCAAAAGCGTTGAACCAACAGCCCAAAGCTGTTCCGGCCCCCCTTAAGGGCCCAGCCTGATTTTGAAACTTTGAAAAAATTTCTCTGTTTTGGCCCCTTGAAGCGGGAACAAACTGTATGCTTTTTTGAAACAAAATTATTTACAGAAGCGAAAACTGCCCCTTTCTCTTTCCCTACAATCTTCCCCCTTTCGAATGCCTCTGTTTCCCCAGTTTCTCAAAATTGATTTTTGCCAGCTCAATGCCAAAGACGCGACACCTTGAACAACCCACTTCACAAAGGGCCATTTTCTCCGAGGTATCATTTCCCCCCTCGAAACATAGGAGTTTTTGCCCAGCTCCCCAAGGGGAGTCTGACGGGCCACTCTTCTTTTTATAAGTTTTCGCAATAAAAAACGCAGTTCGCAGCGTGAGAGTGCGTTTTTTATTAAAGCCAAAGGGAAAGAGCAAATTTTCCAACAAGCTTAGGACAATTAGGTAGGTTATCAAATATTGCCGACACCAGACGTCTACTCGTCAGGTGGCATAAGTTATCGCTATGCACATACGATTGCAGAAACCCCCAAAGTAACAGGTAAAAAATTTTCGAAAAACGCTTAGTAGCACAGTACGATTGCAGAATACGCATACAAGCAAAAACAGCAAAATTCTCCTACCGAACAGGGTAGTAACAAATGACAAAAGCAAAATTTTTAAAGCAAAGCCAGACGCACACGGTTTTAGAAGATTGACCTTTGCGAAGCGAGCACAAACCAACAAGCATACGACTTTTAAAAATCAACAATAACAAAGGCTGATCAAAAGCAACTGAACGCAAAATTTGTAAAGCAAAAGCCAGACAGCAAGCTGCACAATGTTCCGGGTCGAGCTTCCCCTAAAATCAACCGTTTCTTTAAGTCCAGCTCCAGCTCCTGGGAAAGGGCCCCCTATTACAACCCAGGATTCCCAAAAAGGGCCCTTTTTCCCGGGGGAATGGGGGCAAAATAAACACAGCAAAAAATTTAGACTTATATTATCCCTTTACCCAAAATTTTTAACACAAATGTACACTTACAGAGATAATATAGGCACCCACGGGAACAAGGCAAAAATGAAGCCCAAGATAGCAACCGTCTTCAAACCCGCCTAAATGGGGAATGCAAAGGGAGACAGGAGAGCGGTACCCCATAACCCCTGCGATTTCCAAAAACCACTTTTTATTTGGGTAGACCGGTCACTAGTTGAAAGACGGGGCCCCCTCATCAACTCTTAGCAACCTGGTTCGCTGGTTGGGGGAGATAACCTGTAAATGAGGGTGTGTACATGCGCCGAATAAAGGTTACATACTCTTTGCATGCCACAAGAACATACCCAGCAAATTAGGCCAATTTTTATCCTCAGGATGCGACCTGCATCACTCAGCTAACGCCAATTACCTATTTTATTACTAGGTGCAGAGAGACATCAGGTGTCTTAGGGAAACACGTCTGAATGTCTCCACACATACGGGGGATCGTACCACGGACCTCAGTGTGTGAGCTGAGTTAGCCTGCAATCAAGTACAATACTTGATAGATTTTTTCATACTAAATATTTCATTTCAGGTCTGAAATTTCTAGCTTAGTTCATCTTCTTGCAATTATAGACAAATAACCCGCACATAGTAAAGAGGAGCTTACGACGACGTTTCGGTCCAAGTTGGACCATTTACAAAGTCACACTAACGAAAAGGAGAGCAGGACGGGTATATATAGACAGGAGGTGGTAGTAGTAGTAGTGGTAGTGGTAGTAGTGGTAGTAGTGGTAGTAGTGGTAGTGGTAGTAGTGGTAGTAGTAGTCGTAGTGGTAGTAGTGGTAGTCGTAGTAGTGGTAGTGGTAGTAATGGTAGTGGTAGTAGTGGTAGTGGTGGTAGTGGTAGTAGTGGTAGTGGTAGTAGTGGTAGTAGTAGTGGTAGTAGTGGTAGTAGCGGAGGTGGAAGGAAGTAGTAGTGGGGAGGTGGTAAGAGTTGGAGGAGTCAGTCAGATACTAAGAAAGATGAGCACTGAAAGGGAGCTAGGTGCCCACAAGGGAGCCAGGTGCCCACAAGGGAGCTAGGTGCCCATAACTGAGCAAGGTGCCCACAAGAGAGCTAGGTGCCCACAAGGGAGCTAGGTGCCCACAAGGGAGCTAGGTGCCCACAAGGGAGCTAGGTGCCCACAAGGGAGCTAGGTGCCCACAAGGGAGCTAGGTGCCCACAAGGGAGTTAGGTGCCCACTAGAAAGCTAGGTGCCCACTAGAAAGCTAGGTGCCCACTAGAGAGCTAGGTGCCCACTAGAGAGCTAGGCGCCCACTAGAGAGCTAGGTGCCAACTAGAGAGCTAGGTGCCCACAAGGGAGCTAGGTGCCCACAAGGGAGCTAGGTGCCCACTAGAGAGCTAGGCGCTCACAAGAGAGCTAGGTGCCAACAAGGGAGCTAGGAGCCCACAAGGGAGCTAGGTGCCCACAAGTGAGCTAGGTGCCCACAAAGGAGCTAGGTGCCCACAAGGAAGCTAGGTGCCCACAAGGGAGCTAGGTGCCCACAAGGGAGCTAGGTGCCCACAAGGGAGCTAGGTGCCCATAAGGGAGCTAGGTGCCCACAAGGGAGCTAGGTGCCCACAAGAAAGCTAGGTGCCCACAAGGGAGCTAGGTGCCCACAAGGGAGCTATGTGCCCACAAGGGAGCTAGGTGCCCACAAGGGAGCTAAGTGCCCACAAGGGAGCTAGGTGCCCACAAGGGAGCTAGGTGCCCACTAGAGAGCTAGGTGCCCACAAGGGAACTAGGTGCTCACAAGGGAGCTAGGTGCCCACAAGGGAGCTAGGTGCCCAAAAGGGAGCTAGGTGCCCACAAGAGAGCTAGGTGCCCACAAGGGAGCTGGTGCCCACAAGGGAGCTAGGTGCCCACAAGGGAGCTAGGTGCTCACAAGGGAGCTAGGTGCCCACAAGGGAGCTAGGTGCCCACAAGGGAGCTAGTGCCCACAAGGGAGCTAGGTGCCCACAAGGGAGCTACGTGCCCACAAGGGCGCTGGTGCCCACAAAGGAGCTAGGTGCCCACAAGGGAGCTAGGTGCCCACAAGGGAGCTGGTGCCCACAAGGGCGCTGGTGCCCACAAGGGAGCTAGCTGCCCACAAGGGAGATAGGTGTCCACAAGGGAGCTAGGTGCCCACAAGAGAGCTGGTGCCCACAAGGGAGCTAGGTGCCCACAAGGGAGCTAGGTGCCCACAAGGGAGCTGGTGCCCACAAGGGAGCTAGGTGCCCACAAGGGAGCAAGGTGCCCACAAGGGAGCTAGGTGCCCACAAGGGAGCTAGGTGCCCACAAGGGAGCTAGGTGCGCACAATGGAGCTAGGTGCCCACAAGGGAGCTAGGTGCCCACAAGGGAGCTAGGTGCCCACAATGGAGCTGGTGCCCACAAGGGAGCTAGGTGCCCACTGTTACGACTTAATCTTCATCGTAACAATAGGGGCACAAATAACAACATTTTTTTTTTTTGTTAGTTTTATTTTATTACCAATCATTTAGCTTCATTGGTATTTGGTTAGTGAATTAAAATAACCACAAGCAATTATAAATGAAACACTATACAGCAAGAAACCCAATCTTACGTTCAAATTCTCAATAACAGAGTATGATACAATAATTTCAATTAATAATCTACTCTTTTAGAAAGGTCTAGGGTAACGAAATAGTTATCTTTCATAAGTGACATGAATTACCAGACTAATGGCAAAGGCAAGACTTGGTATAAAGTTTTAGTTTAAGCTAGGAGCTTTGGGTTGAAGACCCTACCGAGTCAGAGCTAGGAGCTGACTGACTCACTCAACTACTTCATAGTATGACTTCAGCTCGGCCAGAAGGCGACGCGTGGCGTCAATTCTAGAACCACCAATTGGTCACTACAGTAGTGGTTTTCACATTCGTAATACCTAACCTAATAATAATATAATATAATATTATAATTATAATAATCATGGGGAAAGATATAATATAATACAATATAATACAAAGAGAGTACTTTTGATGATTCATACTGTACCCGATAATAATATATAGTCGAACCTGCTTTATCTAGCTAGTAATAAAGTGGTTCGGCCGATATATTTATACAGAACTTATTTTAACAGGCCTTTTATTTTTTGTATATAATGGAGTGGTTGAAGTAGGGGGTAACACCTCCCCCTCGTGACTGACGGTCGCATTGACTGTTACTTCTCTGTGGTTGTGAGGTAGCATCTGTCATAGTAGCAGAGGTATTAACATAGACAGCAGTCCTACATACATCTCCTGCTTTATCCACACATAGATGGTCATAAAAGTACCGGACTCATTACTGTTAAAAATAAAAGGTATATTAATAAAAAATTTTCATGGCCTTAGAGAGGGGCATCAGCAATGAGATTATGTTTTCCTTTTATATGGGGGAAATGGTGTATAGAGTAAGGGTTGAATTCTCAAAGGCCAACGAAGTATTCTGGGCGTTTTCTTCGATTTCATAGAATTTATGAAGGTCAAAGGATTATGATCGGAGTACACCGATATCTGATGGTTAAGAAGAATCCTAAAATATACATTCAAAATTCTCTAGGGCATACAACGAGATACTAAGGCTTCTTTTTATATAGGTTGAATAATTAATTGGTTGTTCTTTAAACTTAGAGGAAAAAGAAAATAAGAAAAAAACAGGAAGTAATAGGTCAGTATTTGGAGGCTTCTGTAACATGGGGCTCCCAAAGCATATGCACTGGCATCTATTTGTAAGTGAATGGTTTATTAAAATAAGGACTTAGCAATATGGGGAAGAGGATAGTAATCTTTTTAAACCCCTTTCAGTGGTTGCAAGTGCGTCTAAGTGTGAATTTGAAAGGGATTTCCTATGAGGGTATAGAAGCCAACTTCAATGTAAGGTCACTGAGACCATCCATTCAGAGTGTGAAAGTAACATTCTCGCGCAATTGCAAGGACTATTCGAAGACCGAGTGTATTCGGTCCTGCCGTTATGGGGTTATACCATTTTCGAATGTTGCAAAGTTGCATTGGTTGTAAAAAACGAAATAAGTATTTTTTAAATTTATCTATACAAGTAGACAATTTAAAAAACCATAAATGGAACTTGTTTTGAACAATTTGTAACCAGTAAAAAAAATAGTAATAGGAACTACTTATCAACAAATGACACATTGCAAATGGGATGCAATTACAAATGAAATATTTCCTGAGTTCTGAGAAGAAAATCATTTCACATACTATTTTTGCAAATGAAAAGTTCATTGAAACAATTTCTATCCTTCTTTATGCACAGATTTACTCCATGCTTCCATTTGGGGTTACTTGAAGAAAGCAAGATCATCTTGAAAAGCACTTCTTCATCAGGGTATTCCTCCATGTAATACGTTTCTTCCTCTTGTTCACTTTTTGTTTTTTTGGTGGTGGGGCCCAGCATTCCTCCTCCCCATCTGTTGACACTCTGCCATCTGCGTGGCAAGAATCATTCCTCACTATCAGGAAATCCATGTCCTCTGAGGCTTGACTGACTCAGTATATCCCAAACAAGACAAATTCGAGGTAGCCTTGTGAGGACTCACCGTAGTCTTTAGAACCAATTTCGTATTGATCTGGAAGGACATAAAAACATTTGTACACACCCAGACCATTACTGAATTCTATATACACGAAAAACTGCACCTAAAATGGCAGGAACGACTGGGCTTGTTCCCTATTTTGTTGCACTTTGTTCATGTGCATGGTGCACTCGTATCATATGCTTCACAACGCCTTCATATTATATCAAAATATGCTAAAACTATTCATTACACACTAGGACACACAAATCAGTACTTACCGACATTGTATTTGGTGAAAAATGCTTAGTATATTAAGGTGAAGCACTAGCACTATACCGGAAACAAGAGTTTTGGCGCCGGCAAGGTAGAAGTGTTTACATTTGCTGTCTGACAATGGGGATGCGAGCAGCGCCATACGCTCAGCCTGGGCGACTCAGGAAGGATCTGTGATTGGTTCAGAAATAAGGAGAACGGGAACCTAGATGCGCTGGGGGGTGTTGTATAGGACGTGCGCACAAATCCACGTTATGAGGCCCGACAACTACACTCGTTCTTGCCCGGTTAAAGGGTTTATTAAACGATTAAAAGGCAATTTCACAGTCCTGGGTCCTATGGGAAAACTTTGTTTTGACTTGTTAACTCAGTTTGGGGAAAAGCTACCTGTGCAAATTAGGACGTCAGAAACCGACCCTGGTAGTAACGGCCAACTCCTAAAAAATTCTTGATACGCTTTTTCTATCCTTAGGGGTAGGAAATTCTAAGAGGCCTTTACTTTGGCGTTCAAAGGAAGCCAGAGACGTCAACTTGTCCAATCCGAAATCCTAAGTATTTATTTTCGTCTGGCCAAACTCACACTTGGACCAAAATTCACTGTAAATTATGTTGGTTACTCATGGCGTCAAACATGGGCTTTAAGATGTCTAAGCGTGTTGGGGCCAACTGTACGCTGTATAAGACTAAGTCGTCTATAGGTAAGCTTCTTCTCCGGTCCCAATACGAGTAAGTATGTTCATAAAATACGCTGAACGTAGAGGCCGCGGTACAGAAGCCGAAAGGCTAACGCAATACTTGTATAGGCCAACAGGATCGTTGAAAGCCGATTATCTAGTGAGCTCTTGGTTGACAAGGGTACTGGGAATACCCTTCTTAACATACTCAGCTCCATAATTTACGTGATATGACTTTAGCTCTGGAGACCTTGTCTATTTAAAGTCGGAATTTATGGGTATTGGTTAGCACCCATCAGGTTACTGTTTCAGCACATTGACTTTTGCTAAAAGCCGATGCACAGTACGTGGTTGGGTCCCATCTGTGTTTTGGGGACTAGAATGCCGGGGATGGCCAAGGATCTGTTACTTGGTTTTTATCAATCCGTGTTGAGAAGTAATAGAGTGACTCTGCCTCTAGCTACCTTGTTCTGTGGGACTCACTCTGTAGGGAGTTGCTTGATTGCGGATTAGGTTTCTGGAGAGTTACATCGTGCAAACCAACGTACACGGTTTTGGGAGTCATTGAATAGGTGGAGATTTGCCCGTAATCAGGGATTTTATTTCGTGTCATTTGTGTCCATTCCAGATTTATCAGTAGAGAATTTAAATTCTTAAGGCTGTCGAATTGTTCAGAAGAACTGGTGTATTCCTATTCATTTCATACGAACTTAATGGAAACCCGTTCTTGGTCAGAGGGAGTTATAGTAGAAAACTGGTTGAAAAAACGATTCTGAATAGGGTTGTATATATATGGTTTAAGCTGTGTTAATATGATACTGTCCGTTGTGAGGTCCTCTTCTTCGGTCGTCCTTACCATGTAGTTACGTCACTTAGGCGCTTCACGATTTCTAAAGGGACTTCAAATTGGGGCTGTAGAAGCCAATGTCCCTGATGAAATAGTTGGAACCAGAAACTTGATCTTTTGGTTCAAATGAACGAAGTTTAGTTCGACGATGTATTCCTCCTTCATCTTACACTGCTGTGCTTGTCGTGTGTTTTCGGCGGCCAATTCTCTAGCTGGCTTCAGGCGTTATTTCATTTAAGTAGAGAGAGTAGTCCTAATAGGCGGCGTTGTCTTACCCGGTCCAAGCTTCTTTGAGATCCTGTACTGGTCATCTTAATTGAGGCCAATATAGTAAACTCAAATGGCGAAAACTTCAAGTGTTGTCTTTGCGCTTTCTCTCTTGTAGGGCAAACAAGAGTAGTGGATTACTTCATCCCAATCTTTGGAATTCTGTAAAACTTTAGGCCTCATTCTTAATCTTCATGTTTGATGCGAAACCTTTCCACCACGCCTTGTGATTGGGGTTCGATCGGCGTCGCGTAAACCCGTTTGACCCCTAACTGAGCCAAGGCTCACAGGAAAAATTTTGAAGGTAAAATTCGACCTTGATCCGATTGAACTTTCTTGGAATGACGAAAGTGAGAGAAGAAACGTAATCAGTGCTCTCACTATTAGGCGAGCATTAATCCTCCTGAAGAGGAACTGGCTTCGGTTACTGGTGACTGTGTCATGATGTAGTGTACAGGATATACTGGTGTGCCCGGCCGAAGTCTTGGGTTAGCGGGCCCGACACAGTACGACTCCACCAGACGTGAATAGGGTTGCCTGTTACATTGTATAGGGTTGCTACGGCGACAGGTGGTGGAGTATGTTGCAGGATTTGCCTACTAGTTGACACCACGGAACAGCTTCTGACATACCGTTACACTCTATTCCTTCATTTTTGGCCACGTGAAGTGACTTAGCATTTTTCTAAAGTCTTCTTTTGTCCCAGTTGTCTACACTTGAGGACTGATATGAGAACTTACATGTAATTTTCTATTTGGGTAGGCATGACCACTAGATGTTCACTTTTAGAGATCCTAGTTTCTTTTTCAGTATAATCCTTCTCCCAATAGTAAGAGCTGTCACTTTTATGGCTTCGTCTCCTAACTCAGCACAAGCTTCATGAGGTCACTTAAGGTGGGGTCTATCGGAGTTCTCTTACTAGTTCTTCCTTCAGAAGAAATAATCATGTCGGAAACCACCGACTTAGGAAAACTTGGTATCGGTTCTGGTGGATTGTTGGCTCTACCACTCGAGCTTTCGTTTTGATTATGTTCTTACTCCTACGTCGACGTTGTCCATGACTTCCTCCGATGCCAACTGAGAACGCGTCTGTTTGGTCCATCGCCCGGGTTACTTACGCTCAGAGGAAAGAGGGTTAGGTTCCGTTCGTCGGGCTTCGATGACGTAATTTTCATCGAGTTGGATTTTCCATAACTATGGGCTCTTCCATATTTCCTTCTTCCGCTAAAGTCGTTCCCAATCAATGGTCTTCGTCTTTTTATGGGGGAAGTTAGTTGGAGGACACTCGATTGACGTCCGCCTGATAAATATAGGGGAGTTTCAACATATAACTTGTATACAGGGGTACTCGCGTAGTGGAGCCACCATAAGCTGTCTTCAGAGCGTGCGAAACCTGTTATAAGATCTGGCGGGGAAGGATAACAAGTCCTTCTCTTATAATGTTAAGTAGGAACCCCAGTATCCCTAAAGGAATTTACTTGCAACAACTGGCTATCGGTTAATTCTACTTTGCTTTTGGAAAAGAAGGTCTCATTGCCCTTGACTAAGTTTGACGATGATACCATATTCTGCTTAGTCAACTTGGAGGATCTGTGTCCTTTTCCTTGGGACAGAGCAGTCTATCTTGGCTCGGATTCCTTGGATGTGGGTCGTAGAGGTTTGATTTGTGGGGGCAATATATAGGATGGATACTCGTCCCTGGTCCTATCACGCTTAAAGCATTGTGTGATTTGAAAATTCCCAGATCGAACAGTACGAACATTTAATTTTTTCCCTGACCTATGCTGGTTAGTAGGATGGGCGCGTTGATATTTGAGTTGTTTTTATTCAGGGTTACTTGTTAAAAAGGGATGTGTACGGGTTGGGTAGGTCGCTTACCGAAAGGCTTAGCAGGTTCGGGTGCGCGTTGCTGGTTTGATTATACTGGCTGCTTGTCAGATGTGGATCCCAACTATGGGGGTATTATCTCGTAGTTGTCTGCCAGCGCGGGCTGTCTCGAATCAAACGTCTGTTTGTGCGGATGGCCAACACGAGAGGGCGAACTACCTCGGGAAAATTGCATACAAATCTTCCGTGGTAACATTACATTGATGATTAGATACTTTTAAAGTACGTGACCCGAGAAGCTCGACACCTACGTTAAACGCCCTTGCTTTCCCTCGGGCTAAATCTAAATAAGTTTGTCTGTTGGGCCGTTTCATGGAACACGAAAAAGCTATTTGGTAATCTAAATAGGGAGGCATGTCATATGCTGTCATAAAAATAGTCTCTTTTCTTACGTACGTATGGATAAAAATATCATATGGTAAGTGAGGCGACACAAGACACTGCGCCTTCTTCCATTAGAGACGTGGGCTGCTTTGTGGCCCATTTGGTCTTTGTGGCCAGAGACCATTGAACGTGCCTGATTCTCAAAAATTTCAATAGAATTCATCTATGTCTGTTTCGTTAAATTAGGTAACCATTAGAGCTGCTTTATGCAAGTCAAACCCGGTACCGTGCTCTGACGTTCTTTTCTTCCGGAAAACTCCCTCTGCTTTGTTTCAAACGAAAGACTTTCCCGCCTAAATTGTCCTTCCTCGTTTAGACGTTATTCTAGCTTCGATTTGAGTGTTTTGTAAGAGTAATATGGTTCTATTGTCTCTAGTTGTTCGGAGTGAATTCCCAAGAGGTAACGACACCGAAGGGGAATTCGGGCGTCTTCTCCGGAAGATATTTTGGGCGAGCACCAATCTAGATGCACAAATTTTATCCCCGTCATGTGACTGTGGGTTCGTTCCAACACCGATTCATACTCCGGGGGGGAAATGAACGGACGGGAGAGCTTTGAGAAGGAACTGAGGTAGTAAGCCTTGTAATCCTGGTCAACTTAAGTATTAAGGCAGTGTCCCTGGTCCGGTGGGATATTTCTACTTCCTCAATCGGAGAAATAAACATATCTTCCGAATTAGTTCATGGCATTGATTGGCGTTTGCGGAGACTTATCTATCCTATTAGGTGACCTAAGAGTCGCGTGCGCATATGGTATCTTTTATATGGTATATCTAAACTGTGTATAGCTATTTGTAACACGACTGTATTGTAATGTGTGCAAGAGTAGCTCTGTTAATTTATCTAATAATGACTTAATCTTTGCGTCCATTTTCTAATTCTCGCAAGGAGCTTAATTTTAATGCCAAAAACAAATATGTACTTCAGGGTAAGTTTGCTCCAGGTCAGACAACCAATATGTTACGACTTAATCTTCATTCGTAACAATAGGGCACAAAATAAACAAAATTTTTTTTTTTTTGTTTAGTTTTATTTGTAGTGACCAATCATTTAGCTTTTCCTTTGGTATTTGGTGTAGTGAATTGTAAAATAAACCACAAGAAATTATTAATGAAACACTATGTACTGCAAGATAACCATTCTATGTCGTTCAAATTCTCTAATAACAGAGTTATGGATGTACAATAATTTCAATTTGTAGTAATTCTACCTTTTGTAGAAAGGTATAGGGTAACGAAAATAGTATCTTTCATAAGTGACATGAAATTACCTGAAATAATGGGCAAAGGCAAGACTTGGTATAAAGTTTTAGTTTGTAAGGCTAGGAGCTTTGGGTTGAAGACCCGTTAACGAGTCAGAGCTAGGAGCTGACGACTCACTCACATACTTCATAGTCAGACTTCAGCGCGGCAGAGCGGACGCGTGGCGCGTCCATTCTAGAACCACCAATTGTTCATACAGTAGTGGTTACCACCATTCGTATACTAACCTAATAATAATATAATATAATATTATAATTATTAAGAATCATTGGGGAATGATATAATATAATTACAATATAATACAAAGAGAGTACTTTTGATGATTCATACTGTACCCGATAATAGATATAGTCGAACCTGCCTTTATCTAGCTAGTATTAATGTTGTTAGAGATATATGTATTACAAGAACTGTATTTAAACAGGCACCTTTTATTTTGTATTATAATGGAGTGAAGTTAGGGGCGCCCGTAAACACCTACAATGGGAGATGTAGGTGCCACAAGGGAGTAAGTTGCCCCACAAGGGAGCTGCGTGCCCTCAAGGTAGCTAGGTGCCCACAAGGGAGCTGGTTGCCCACATAGGAGCTAGGTGCCCTACAAAGGAGCTGGTGCTCACAAGGGAAACTAGGTGCCCCCCCCCCCCCCCCCCCCCCCCCCCCCCCAACCCCCCCCCGCGGAAGCTGTAGGGGCCACAAAGTGAGCTGGTGCCCACAAGGGAGCTAGGTGCCCACAAGGGAGCTAGGTGCCCACAAGGGCGCTGGTGCCACAAGGAGCTAGGTGCCCACAAGGGAGTTAGGTGCCAAAAAAGGGAGCTAGGTGCACAAGGGAGATGGTGCTCACCAAGGGAGCTAGGTGTCCACAAGGGAGCTAGGGATGCCCCACAAGGGAGCTTGGTGCCCACAAGGGAGCTAGGTGAGGGCCTGCCCACAAGGGAGCTCAGGTGCCACAAGGGAGCTGTTGCCCCAGGGAGCTAGGTGCCCACTAGGGAGGTGAGGTGCCACAAGAAGCTTAGGTGCCACAAGGGAGCTAGGTGCCACAAGGGGAGCTAGGTGCCCCACAAGGGAGCTAGGTGCCCATAAAGGAGCTAGGTGCACACAAGGGAAGCTAGGTGCCCACAGAAAGCTAGGTTGCCCACAAGGGAGCCTAGGTGCCCACAAGGGAGCTAGGGTGCCCACAAGGGTGCATAGGTGCCCCAAGGGAGGTAAGTGCCCACAAGCGAGCTAAGGTGCCCACAAGGGAGCTAGGGCCCACTAGAGAGCCTATGGTGCCTCTAAGGGTGCTAGGATGCTCACAGGGAGCTAGGGGTGCCCACATGGGAGTAGGTGGCCCAAACGGGAGCTAGGTGCCCCAAGAGAGCTAGGTGCCACAAGGGAGCTGGTGCCCACAGGGAGCTAGGTGCCCACAAGGGTGCTAGGTGCTCACAAGGGAGATAATTGCCCAAATGGGGTAGGTGCCCTCAAAGGGTGCTATGCCCACAAGGGAAAAGCTAGGTGCCCACAAGGGAGCTAGTGCCAAAAGGGCGCTGGTGCCCACAAGGGAGACTTGTGGAGCCTAAAGGGAGGTTAGGTGCCACAATGGAGCTAGTGCCCACAAGGGAGCTGGTGCCCACAAGGGGCGCTGGTGCCCACAAGGGAGCTAGCTGCCCACAAGGGAGATTGGTGTCCACAAGGGAGCTGAGGTGGCCCACAAGGAGAGCTGGGTGTGCCACACAGGGATTAGATAGGTGCCCACTAGGGAGATTGGTGCCCACATAGGGTGTATGGTGCCCACAAGGGAGCTAGGTGCCACAAGGAGGCAAGGTGCCCACATAGGGTGCTGTGGTGCCCACACATGGGAGCTAGGTGCCCACAATGGAGCTAGGGCGCACAATGGAAGTAGGTGCCCACCAAGGGAGGCTAGGTGCCCACAAGGGTGCTAGGTGCCCATCAAGGAGCTAGGTGCCAAAAGGGAGCTGGGTGCTCACATGGGAGCTAGGTGTCCACAAGGGAGCTAGGTGCCCACAAGGGAGCTAGGTGCCGCCTCAAGGGAGCGAAGGTGACACAGAGGGGAGCTGGTGACCACAGTAGCTAGGTGCCCACAAAGGAGTGGTGCCACAAGGGAGCTAGGGGACACAAAGGAGCTGGTTGCTCCACATTGGGAACTAGGGGTGGGCCACAAGGGAGTAGGGTGCCCACAAGTGAGCTGGTGCCACAATGGTGAAGCTGTAGGTGCCCACAAAGGGAGCTAGGTGCCCTCAAGGGCTGGTGCCCACAAAGGGAGTTGGTGCACACATGGGAGTTAGGTGCCCACAAGGGAGCTAGGTGCCCCAAAAGGGAGCTGGTGCTCACAGGGAGCTAGGTGTCCACAAGGGAGTAGGTTGCCCACAAGGGAGCTGGTGCCCAACAAGGGAGCTAGGTGCCCAACAAGGGAGCTAGGTGCCCTCACAGGAGCTAGTTGCCACCATGGAGAGCTGTAGGGGCCCACAAGGGAGCTAGGTTGCCCACAAGGGAGCTAGGTGCCCACAAGGAGCTAGGTGCCCACAAGGGAGCATGGGTGCCACATAGGGAGCAGAGGTGCCACGCAAGGGAGCTAGGTGCTCACAAATGGAGTGAGGTGCCCACAAGAGAGCTAGGTGCGCACAAGGGAGCTTAGGGCCACAAAGAAAGCTAGGTGCCCACAAGGGAGCTTGGGGCCCACAAGGGCGCAGGTTTGCCTCAAGGGAGGCTAGGTGCCCCCACAAGGGGAGTTAGGTTGCCCACAAGGGTGATAGGTGCCCACAAGGGAGCTGGTGCACCACAAGGCGCCTGGATGCCCACAAGGGAGCTAGCTGCCCACATGGGAGTTAGGTGTCCTAAGGGAGCTAGGTGCCCACATGGGCACCGTCCCGTGGTGCCCACAAGGGAGGTAGCGTAGCCCACAAGGGAGCTAGGAGCCCACATGAGAGCTGTTGCCCACAAGGGAGCTTGGTGCCCACAAAGGAGCTAGGTTGCCCACAAGGAGCTGGTGCCCAAAAATGGGAGCTTTTTTTTGTTTAGGGGGGGGGGGGGGGGGGGGGGGAAAAAAAAACCCGCAAGGGCGGGCTGGTGCCTACAGAGGGAGCTAGGTGCCACAAAGGGTGTTAGTTGCCCACGAGAGAGCTGGGTGCCACAAGGGAAGATGCGTGCTCACAAGGGTGCTAGTGTCCACAAGGGAGCTAGGTGCCACAAGGGTGCTGGTGCCCACAAAGGAGTAGGTGGCCCACCAAGGTAGCTAGGTGCCACTAAGGGAGCTGTGTGCCCACAAGGGAGCTAGGGGCCCTCATACGAGGAGGCTAGGTGGCCCACAAGGGACCTGGTGCCCCAAGGGTCTAGCGTGAGCACAAAGGCGCGCTGGTGCCACAAGGGAGCTAGGTGCCACACTAGGGTGCTAGTGACCCACAAGGGAGCTGTTGCCCACATGGAGTAAGGTGCCCTACATATGGGAGATAGGTGACAACAAGGGAGAGTAGGTGCCCACAAGGGTAGCTAGGTGCGCACACATGGAGCTAGGTGCCCACAAGGGGAAACTAAGTGACCACAAAGGAAAGTGGTGCCCACAAGGAGAGCCTGTGCCCACAAAGGGAGCTAGGGTGCCCACAAGGGGAGCTGGTTGCCCACAAGGGAGCTAGGTACCCACAAGGGAGCTAGGTGCTACAAGGGAGCTAGGGGGCCCACAAGGGAGCTTGGGGCCCACAAACGGGTATGCTAGTGCCAACGCAAGGGAGGCTAGTTGCCCACAATGAGAAGCTAGTGTGCCCACACGGGCGCTGGTGCCACAAGGGAGCAAGGTGCCCACAAGATAGTTAGGTGCCCCCCAAGGGAGCTAGGTGCCCACAAGGGAGCTGGTGCCCACAGGGGCCTGGTGCTCGACTAGAGAGGCTTAGCTGCCCTAAAAGGAGCTAGGTGCCCAAAGGGAGAATATGTGCCACATAGGGAGCTTAGGGCCCACAAGGGAGATGGGTGCCACAACAAGGGAGAGCTAGGTGCCCACCAAGGGAGCTAGGTGGTCACAAGGGAGCTAGGTGCCCAAAGGGAGCTAGGTGCCCACAAGGGAGATTAGTTGCCCACAAGGGCGAGGTGCCCACAAGGGAGCTAGGTGCCCACAAAGGCGTGGTGCCCACAGGGAGCTTAGGGCCCAAAAGGGAGTTAGGTAGCCCTCAAGGGAGTAGGTGCCACAAGGGAAGCTGTTGCCCACAAGGGCACTGGTGACCCTACAAAGGAGCTTGCTGCCCACAAGGGAGTTAGGGTCCACAATAGGAGCTGGGTGCCACAATGGAGCTGGTGCCACAAGAGCTAGGTGCCCACAAGGGAGCTAGGTTGCCACAAGGGAGCGAGCTGTTGCCCACAATGGGAGCTAGGTGCCCACAAAGGAAGGCTAGGTGTCCATCAAGGGAGCTAGGTGCCCACAAGGGTAGATAGGTGCCACAAGGGTGCTAGGTGCGCACCAAGGGAGCTAGGTGCCCACATGAGAGCTAGGTGCCCACAAGGGAGGAGTAGGTGCCCACAAGGGTGCAGCGTGCCCAAAAGGAGCTAGGTGCCCACAGGGAGCTTAGGTGCCACTAGGAGCTAAGTTGGCCAACAAGGAGCTGGGCCCACAGGAGCTAGGTGCCCACATGGGATGCGTAGGTGCCCACATGGGAGCTAGGGGCCCACAAAGGAGCTGGTGCCACCAATGGGGGAATAGGTGCCCACAAGGTTGACATGAGGTGCACCACAAGGGTGCTGGTGCCCACAAGGCGAGATAGGTGCCCTACAAGGAGTAGGTGCCCACAAGGGTGCTAGGATGTGAAACAAGGGGAGAGAGGTGCCATAAGGGTGCTGGTGCCACGAGGGAGCTAGGTGCCTCAAAGGGAAGCTGTGTGCCAACAAGGGATGCTAGGGTGCCCACAAAGGAGATGGTTGTGCTCACACGGGAACTAGGTGCCCACAAGGGGCTAGGTGCCCACAAGGGAGCTGTTGGGCCCCACAAGGGAGCTAGTGCCCACAAGGGGGAGCTAGGTGTACCCCAAGGGAAGCTAGGTTTCACACAAGGGAGCTAATAGGTGCCCACAAGGGAGAGCTAGGGGCCTCACAAGGGAGTAGGTGCCCCACATGGGACGCTAGTTGCCCACAAGGGAGTTGTGCCACAAGGGAGCTATGTGCCCACCAGGGGAGCGACGTGCCCCACTAGAGCGCTGGTGCCCACATGTGAGCTATGGTTTGCCACAATGGGGTAGGGTGCCCACAAGGGAGCTAGTGGTGCCCAACTAAGGAGGTGGTGCCCACAATGGGCGCTGGTGGCCCACAGGGGGAGCTAGCGTGCCCACAAAGGGTTAGGTGTCCACAAGGGTGCTAGGTGCCCACAAGGGATGCTGGTGCCACAAGGGCGCTGGTGCCCACAAGGGAGCTAGCTGCCACAAGGGAGTTAGGTTGTCACAAGGGTGCTAGGTTTATTGGTGGCCCAAGGGAACTGGGTGCTCACAAGGGAGATAGGTGTCCACAAGAGAGCTTGGTTGACCCAAAGGGAGCTGGTGCCCCACAAGGGGTAGAGTGCCCACAAGGGTGAGCTAGGGTGTCCACAAGGGAGCTGTTTGCCACAAGGAGCTAAGTGCCCACAAGGGAGCTATGGGGCCCAAAAGGGTGCTGGGTGGCCCCACAGGGATGCAAGTTTGCCCACAAAGGCGCTGGTGGCCACCAAGGGAGCTTGGTGCAACAAGGAGCTAGGCGCCACCAACAAGGGAAGCTGGGTTGCCACAAGGGAGCTAGGTGCCACAAGGAGCTAGGTGCCCACAAGGGTGTTATAGGAGGCCCACAAGGGAGCTAGGTGCCACAAAGAGTAGGTGCCGCACAAGCGGGAGCTAGTTGCCCAAAGGAAGTAGGATGCTGCAAAAGGGAGGATAGGGGCCCCAAACGGAGCTGGTGCCCAACAGGAGTAAGTGCCCACAAGGGAGGGCTAGGTGCCCACAAAGGAAGTGGTGTCCCACAAGGGAGCTAGGTGCCCACAAAGGAGCTGGTGCTCACAAGGGAAATAGGTGCCCCAAGGGAGCTAGGGCCCACAAGGGAGCTGGTGCCACCAAAGTGGTGCTAGGTGCCAACAAGGGGCTAGGTGCCCTCATAGTGGCGCTGGTGCCCACCCACAAGGGAGTGGTGCCATAAAGGGAGCTAGGTGACAAAAGATGTAGCGGGTGCTCACAAGGGAGCAGAGGTGTCACAAGGGAGCTAGGTGGCCAACAAGGGTAGCTGGTGCCCACATAGGAGCTAGGTGCCCACATGGGAGCTAGGTGCCCACAAGGGAGCGGTTGCCCACAAGGGAACTAGGTGCACACCAAGGGTCGCTAGTGGCCCACAAGGGAGCTGGTGTGCCACCAAGGGACTATGGGGCCCACATAAGGCGCTGGTAGCCCACATAGGCGAGCTAGTCGTGTGCCACAAGGGAGCTAAGTTGCACACAAGGCGAGCTGTGCCCTACAAGAGGAGCTAGGTGCCCAAAAGGGAGTTAGGTGCCCACATGGAGCAGGTGCCCACTAGGGAGTGTGTGCAGACAGGGGCGCGATTTGGTGCCCACAAAGGAGCTAGCTGCCCACAAGGGAGTTGTGTGGTCACAAGGGAGCTAGGGTGGTTGCCCCACAAGGAGCGGGCCTGCCACAAAAGGGGAGCTAGGTTGCCAAAGGGAGCTAGGTGCACCCACAGGGAGACTGTTGCCCACAAGGGAGCTAGGTGCCCTCTAAGGGATGCTAGGGGTCCACAAGGGAGCTAGGGGCACCCCAAGGGAGCTAGGTGCCCACAAGGGTTGCGAGGTGCGCACAAGGGAGATGAGGTGCCACAAAGTGCCCTAGGTGCCCACAAGGAGCTAGGTGCCCACCAAGGGAGCTGGTGCCCACACAAGGGACATAGGTGCACCACAAGGGAGCTAGTTCCTCAAGGGTAGCTAAATGCCACAAGGGAGCTGGTGCCCACCAAGGGAGCTAGGTGCCCTCAAGGGCGCTGGTGCCCACAAGGGGAGCTAGGTGCCACAAAGGAGTGGTGTCACAGGGAACTAGGTGCCTCAAGGGTGCTAGGTGCCCTCAAGGGGCTGGGTGCCCACAATGGGTGCTATATGGTGCCACAAAGAGGAGCGAGTTGCCCACATGGGTTGAGAGCCTAGGTGCCACAAGGGGAGCAGGTGCCCACAAGGGAGCAGGTGCCCACAGGGTGCTAGGTGGGAACAAGGGGAGATAGGTGCCCACAGGGAGCTGGTGGCCCACATAAGGGAGCTATGTGCCCTCAAGGGGAGCTGGTGCCCACAGGAGCAGGTGCCCACAAAGGAGCTGTACTCCAAGGGAACTAGGTGCCCACAAGGGAGCTAGGTGCCACAAGGGAGCTTTTGCCCACATAAGGTGCTCAGGTGACTCAAGGGAGCTAGGGTGCCCACAAAGGGAGCTAGGTGCCCCACAAGGGAGCTGGTTGCCCACAAGGGGAGCTAGGTGCCACAAAGTGAGCTAGGTGCTCATAGCGGAGCTTAGGTGCCCAAAGGGGGCTAGGTGCCCACAAGGGAGCTAGTGCACAAGGGGGCTTGGTGGCCCACAAGGGAGCGACAGTGCCCACAAAGGGCGCTGGGAGCCCAAAGGGAGCTAGGTGCCCACAGGGAGTTAGGGTGCCCCACAAGGGAGCTAGGTGGCCACAAAGAGCTGGTGCACAAAGGGCGCTGGTTGTGCCACAAGGTGAGCTAGCTGCCACAAGGTGAGTTAGGTGGTCCACAAGGAGCTAGGGTGCCCACACAAGGGTGTGGTGGACCACATAAGGGCGCTGGTGCCCACAAGGGAGCTAAGCTGTGCCCACAAGGGAGTTAGGTGTCCCACATAAGGGAGCTAGGTGGCCACAAGGGAGCTGGTGGCTCTCATGGGGAGCAATGAGGTGTGCCACAAGAGAGGTAGGTGCCACAAGGGAGCTGAGTGCCCACAAGGGAGCTAGGTGCCCACAAGGGGAAGCTAGGTGCCTTCTAAGGGAGCTGTGGCCACAAGGGAGCTTCGTGCGCAAACAGGGAGCGAGGTGCCCCACAAGGGAGCTGGTGCACACAAGGGGATCAAGGGTCCACAAAGGCGGCTGGTGCCACAAGGGAGCTAGGTGCACCAAGGAGATAGGCGCCCACAAGGAGTCTTGCCCCAAAGGGAGCTATGTCGCCCACTGGGAGCTGGTGCCCACAAAAGAGCTAGGTGCACACTAGTGAGCTAGGTGCCCACAAGGGCGTGGTTGAATCAAGGGTGCTAGATGCCCACAAGGGAGTTAGGTGTCCACAAGG
This sequence comes from Cherax quadricarinatus, assembly GCF_026875155.1. Lineage (NCBI taxonomy): Eukaryota > Metazoa > Arthropoda > Malacostraca > Decapoda > Parastacidae > Cherax > Cherax quadricarinatus. The sequence goes on from NW_026508909.1 coordinate 40,201, forward strand.
GAGCTAGGTCCCACAATGGAGCTTGGTGCCCACTAGGGAGCTAGGTGTCCCACATGGGGAGCTTGGTGCCTACAAGGGAGTGGTGTGCCACACGGGAACTGGTGCCCACAAGGGAGCTTGGGCCGCACAAGGGAGCGGGTGCCCAACTAGGGAGCTAGGTGGCCACAAAGGCGCAGTGCCCACAAGGACCTAGGTGCCCACATGGGAGCTACAGCTAGCCCACTAAGGGAGTGGTGCCCACAAGGGAGCTAGGTGCCACAAGGGACGCTGGCGCCCACCAGGGAGCTAGCGTGGCCACAAAGGGAGTGGTGTCACAAGGGAATAGGTGCCCACAAGGAGCTAGTGTGCCACAAGGGAGATGGATGTGCCCACATGGGAGTCTAGGTGCCCACAAGGGAGCAGCTGGTAGACACACAAGGGCGCTGGTGCCCACAAGGGAGTAGGTGCCCACAAAGGGAGTTTAGGTGCCCACAAGGGAGCCTAGGTGCCACCAAGGGAGCTGGTGCTCACAAGGGAGATAGGTGCACACAAGGGAGCTAGGTGCCTACAAGGGAGCTGTTGCCCACAAGGGAGCTAGGTGCCCACAAGGGAGCTAGGTGCCCACAAAAGAGCTAGGTGCCCACAAGGGAGCTAGGTGCCCACAAGGGAGCTAGGTGCGCACAAGGGAGCTAGGTGCCCACAAGGAAGCTAGGTGCCCACAAGGGAGCTAGGTGCCCACAAAGGTGCTGGTGCCCACAAGGGAGCTAGGTGCCCACAAGGGTGTTATTGCTGTTCTTGCTGCTGAACAGCGGTTTAGTGCCGATGAAGGTAGCGTAGGTAGCAATGATACGGCCGTGGACTAGATTGGCTTTAATCGGGTAGGAGTGAGTACACAACGGGCAGTGTGAGGAAGTGACCGCAAGCCAGTCCGTGGGGGGGGGAGTACCTGTGTACCTCAAGTCGGTCGAAGCGGGAGTGAGAGAGGGTGGACTGTGTGTCCCACCGACCTAGGTAGGCCTACAGAGGGCAGCACTGAATGCCGCGAAATATGAACTAGTCAGAGCAGACGGCTAGGCTGTGTGCTCTGCCAGTACAGGCTGTCTACATTTGCTCGGCCACGCACCTCGCGTCGTCCCGACGCGACAATACTGGTGGGCCCATAGGTATAAAGGAATTACACTAGCTACCCCAGAGAGGGACTGGCTTTCGCTCACTAGTAAATAAAAAATGGACAAAAAAATGCAACAGGCAAAAAAAAAAAAACTCTCCCATCCAGGGGAAGAGAAAACTGGTTTGCCCCCCGCTGTTTCATCGAGTAGAGAGCCGGAGACGTCAGCACTGGAACTAAAATCTTCTATATACAGGTTGTCCGCAGGGCTGAACATCAGTTGACCACTCGTCTACTAACGTTGTTGCACGCTCACATCTGCAAACAATGACTGACAGTAGCATTTCCTAAGGTGTGACATGTAACTCAGAGGGCAGCACTGCCCTGACCGTAATACAGGCTTTTTTTTCTTTAGTAGAAAAAACACTGGTGCACATACATACAATAATACTATATCCATGGAATTCATTACACTCTGGGTACCCTTCTAAAAGTATTTACATAATTACATGATGTTGTCCACCCTGACTCTATTATCGACTAGCTATACAATGTGTGTGCATTTATACCCATTTCTGCAAGCAAACAATTAGCATAACTAGCGTAGGAGTCGGACAAGTCAGTAGGTACGTCAATGTCACAGAAATGTACTGTTGTCCTGGGTCGCAGGCCATAAGTATGGAGCCTTACTGGGCCGTCTTCCGTACCAGCAGTAGCGGGAGAAGGGGTAGACGGTTTGTCCCTAACATTAGTCTGATCGTGGCGTTGCAACGCACGCGCCTCCAGCTCTACTTCGGCCTGCATATGGTCCACATACTTCATGTGATCAAGGTGGGCTTCCTTGATAGCTCCCGTAGCAATCTCTCTCACTCGAACTTATTGCACGGAGCTGTCGTAGGACACGGTAGGAAA
>NW_026508910.1:0-13261 GCF_026875155.1 Cherax quadricarinatus
TTTAAAAACCCTTTCGGGGTCCAAGCCAACTTCAAAGTGTACACCAGGGTCCAAGAATTTTCAAAAAATAATTTTATTATTTTTTCTTATGAAATGGTAGAGAATCTTTTTCTGAAGGTAATAAAACAAAAAGTATGAAATTTGATGGAAAATTGACAAAATTATGCTCTCGCGAATTTTGATATGTCGGCGATATTTACGCATCAGCGATTTTGCCAACTTTGACTCCCATTTTAGGCCAATTACAGTATTCCAGTCAACCAAATTCTTAGCAATTTCACTAGTATTCCTTCTGTTCTATCGATTGAGCACAAGAAATCGCCAAGTCAACTGTTTCAACAACAAAATAAAGTGACTGGAAATTGGTAATTTGGCCAATTTAATGCAAAGTTCCAAGTATTCCAATTTCAAAATAGGGTCCAGAATAAACAATGCAGGCATTCCTGGCACTAAACTAACATTTCCTCTGTTCATTAGTTACGTTTTCAGGCTTTACAAATGAATTCCATTTTGACTTTTCATTCACATAATGAATTTTTATTCAAACCAAAAAATAGAAGATTTACTGTTATGCAATACTGTAATAATTGTATAAATAATATCACCACATTTGTGAATGTACATTAGACTTGTAAGGTCGTTTATTTACTCTTGAACATCGGCAAAAATTTAACATTTCTGCTATTTTGAGCTCAGTTTCAAGTCATTTCCAGTACTAAAACCAATCAAAATCATCTCTATTTCTGTATTATGTCTTCCATTCTATCATATGAGACCAAGAAATTGCAAATACAACTATAAAAACCATAAGAAAAAGCACTGCAAAATCTGTTTTAATAAAAAATAACGGTCTCAGTTTTTTTTATCTCATTATGCACTGTGTGCTGCAGGATTTGTTTTATGTGGTGCACACATACAACATAGATGTATTCTCTCATATCTAGGCCCAAATTTACTGCTCACAGCTTATCAGAGTGAGCTGAGCTCATGGTGTAGATCTATGGTTTGGACCCTGAACATAAAGCCGTAGATCTACGGCACAGACCCTGAAAGGGTTAAGAGGTAGATTTATCAAACGTAGTAGGTAGTGTTGTAGGAGTGTGTAAGAGGTAGGTTTAACAAGGGTAGTAGGTAGTGTTGCAGGAGTGTGTAAGAGGTAGAGCTAACAAGGGTAGTAGGTAGTGTTGCAGGAGTGTGTAAGAGGTAGATTTAACAAGGGTAGTAGGTAGTGTTGCAGGAGTGTGTAAGAGGTAGATTTAACAAGGGTAGTAGGTAGTGTTGCAGGAGTGTGTAAGAGGTAGATTTAACAAGGGTAGTAGGTAGTGTTTCAGGAGTGTGTAAGAGGCAGAGCTAACAAGGGTAGAAAGTGTTAAAAAAAAGTTGATGCAATAAGTTATTAAAAAAATCATACAGGGAATGTAAACAAGTATTAGCAGGTTTACTGAAACAAGTGTATTGTGTTTGTAGGTTTACTGAAACATGTGAATTACATTAGCAGGTTTACTGAAACAAGTGTATTATGTTAGCAGATTTACTGAAACAAGTGTATTATGTTAGCAGGTTTATTGAAATAAGAGTATTATGTTAGAAGGTTTACTGAAACAAGTGTATTATGTTTATAGGTTTACTGAAACAAGTGTACAAATTGAAGAATATAATACTGTCTATAAAATGTAGTATTGGTGTGACTATTAGAAAAATTTCAAATGATAGAAGAACCAACATTCACTCTCAGTGCAATGTAAAATCAGAGGGTAAACATAAAATGGGGAGTGTTGAGGAATTGAATTGGCTATAATCGAGGCTGATAAGGAATGTATTTATTTATTTATTTATTTAAAAATTTGAGCACACATACAGAGGTACAAAAAATACAGATAAGAGCAGCATGCCAAAGCCACTTATACTATGCATAGCATTACGGGCTGCTTAAAATTAACTTGTTGATGAGCATGAAAAAAAACTTTAAAAAAAAGTTTATAAAAAATAATTAAAAAGCAGACGGTGACTTTTTGAATCAGAAAAGGGGTTTCTTTATAGTTTTTAAAAAAAATTTGAAATTTTTTTTATTTAAAAATTTGTGTATATTGAAAAAATTAAAAAATTCTTTTATAAGGGTTTTGATTCAGATTTATTTTGGTTTTGGGTAGTTAATATTTTAAAAAGGAAAAACTTTTTTTAAACCCAATTTTCAACGGGAATGAATTAGTTTTGGGCCTTTTATTGAATTTTTTTTTATGTTAGTCCCAAAAAAGGGGAATTTCCTTTTTTAATGGTATTTTCGTTGGGTTGGCGGGTTTTTGGGAGAAACAAGTTAAGTGTCATTTGAAAAGGGGGTAATAATATGGATTTTTGTAGGGGTATTTATGTTTTAAAGGGGGAGGGGCCAAAGGGAAAAATTTTTTACAAAAACCACCTTTTTTTAATTGTTGTCGAAGGAGTTTTGGCCCCATGCACAAATTCCTGTTGTGGGGAAAATGAAAAAAAGGGGAGTTATGGGGAAGTCCTTCTTAAAAACCAAGTTTAAATTTTCTTGAAATTTGGTAATGTTAAAATTTAACTAATCAAGGGGGACCGTTTTTCCCCTTTACTTTTTTTGCCCCTTTATCATTGTAAAAGGTCTACCCTTTTTAAAAGAATAAATTTTTTAAATTTTTATTAAGGGCCTATCCAAATTTTTTCGTTTGTTTTTTAATTTTTTGGGGGTAGGGTGGGTAGAAGATTGTTTTTTTGAAATATTTTTTGGTAAGGAAATTTTTGGAAAGAAGGGAAAGGGAGGGCCAAGGGTTTTAAAAACAATTTTTGGGTTTTTGGGGAAAAGGTTTTTGCCCCTTTTCAAAAAATTTGGTTCGGTAGGAAGTTGGGAGTTGGGGATTTTAAAATTTGCAATTTTTACTTGGGAAAAGTTTTTTGTATAAAGTTTTAAGTAATAAATCCCCGGGGGCCTTTTTTTATTGATTAAAATTTTTCTAGGGTTTTAAAATAGCTCTTAAATTGGTGTTCCAATTGGGGGGGTTAAGGTAGTTTTGGGGGAAAAGGGAGTTGGAAATAATTAAATTTTTGCAAGTTTTTGAGGGGGTTAAATTTGGAAAAGTTTTTAATCTGTTTGGTTTCCCCCTTTGGTGGGGTGTTCTTTTTTGATTCTGTAAAGGTAGGATTCTGATTTTGATTTGAATTTGGTGATAGATTTCCATTTTTTTTTATATAAAGGGTGGAAAGGTATTTAAATTTTTGCCTTTTTTTAGTTGGTTGATTGGGGGAGACTTTTTTGGGGTTTCGGTAGGAAACATTTTTCGTTTTTCCAAAAATTTTGGGGGGTATTGATTTTGGGGTTTTTAATTTTGAAAGGTTTTTTGCCAAGGAAAAGAAGCCCTTTACGTTTCTGTTTTTTTTTTGGATTTGGGGTTTTTGATTTTTGTTTTTTTTGAAATTTTTATTTTTTTTTTTGCAAATTTCTGTATTTTTTTCCCATTTTTTTTTTTAATCCCCCTGGGGGTTTTGGTATCTTTTAAAATCAAATTTTTTTTCCCCTTCTTGGTGTTGGTTTGAGGTAACTTTTTTTTGGGTCTTGGTTTTCCCCAGAGTTTTAAAAATGGTGTTTTTTGTATTTTGGTTTTTAAAATGCGGGGTTTTTAACGGCTTTTTCAGTTTTAGCTGCATCTTTTTATTTTTTTGGCCGGGTTTTTTAAGAATTGGTTTTTTTGAAATTTTAAACATTCGCAAATCTTTTGATTTCTAGCCGGGGTGCCAGTAATTTTTCTACTGCGTTGGGGAAGAAAGGTCCTCGTAAAAGCTAAGGGACAAGGCAGGAATTTACCAAAGTTTTTAGAAAAAATGGGGAAAATTCTTGTTTTCGTTTTCCTTTTTAAAAGGATATGGTGGGCCGTTGGTGTGGCCCACCTCGTAATTTTCCGAGGGTTTTGTCTGTTGGAGCAAAACATTTCTCTTTGTGTTTGTAAACAAAACGTTTCCCTTCTTCGGAATTTTTATTAACCCCCCTGGGTGTAAGTACCCTTTTTATCGCTCATTTCAACTTCCTATTTTGACAAATTGGCTAATTTTTACTGTGGAACTCGTAGATGTTTACAAGTAGAGGTTTTTGTAGGTTTTTGGGGTTTTGAATTTTTGGCTATTATATATCCCCATTTCACCCTTGTGCAAGTATTGTGATACATTTAGGGGGTCTATAGTATATGCTGTCCCCCCCCTTGTGGTCTGGCCTACATTTTGGTAGGCGTGTAACCAGGAAGGGCATAACATCTGACACAGGTTTTTAACCAGGTTTCAGTTAGTGTAAAGGCAATTGGCTTTAAAGGGAATTCAGTAAGCTATGAGGTCATCGTAAGCTTGCTTAAAGACCTGATATTGTTTAAAGAATTTAGTTGTTTTTGCCTGAGAAGGCTTTTGTTTTCTGCAATTAAAAATTAAGTAACGTTTGATTCATTTAAGTCATTAAAAAAAGGGTTTGGTATCAGATCAATGCTTTAATCAAAAAGTTTGTGGGAAATCAATAGTTAAAAATTAATTTAAAAAACAAAGTAAATAGTCTTAAGCAAAAAAAAGCACCTAATTATTTAACAAATGAAAAAAATAGCAAGGGTAGTTTTTTTTTTTTTTTTAAGCTAAAAAAAAGGACAAATAAAAGGGCAATACAAATAAAGTGAGACAAAAAGGGGAGCTTGGAATAGATATAGGTAGTACTTCCCGGGGGCGGCCCCCCCCCCCGCGCCGCAGAAAGCACAACAAGGCGCTCCAGATCTTGCCTCCCCTGGCCTACCCAACTCCAAAAAGGGCCAAGTTGGCAGTACTGCGCAACAACATAAAGGGAACCTATAGTGCATAAAACGACTGACGAAAAACAAAATGGACTAAATATGACAAAAGAGGGCCGGGCTTTTAAGTACCAGACCTGCGCCAGACGGAACCAGACAGAAAACGTTTCCACTACAATGAAAAAACTGACCTCCTATCAACTCACCATGTTAAAAAGGGGAAACATGGCAAAAAACCTGACAAAAAAAATCTCCAAGGAAAGCGGGGCTGTAGGCTTTTTTCCTTCAGTGCCAAAGAGGGAAAGTTTTACTTTTAACATGGTGCCCGGGCACCCAAAACAGCCCTACTGCAGACTTTACAACTAGGAAGTGAAATTCTCATCTTTACGACGTTCATCTTTTGCAGTAGCATCATATCTGTACCACCGGGAAACCCCAGGAACCGTAAATAAACAGTACAAAACCCCAAAGGTTTATAGGTCGATATCCCCATGCCAGTCGGAAAAGAATGAAATTAAACATAAAGGTTAATGTTTAGTACTGCCCTATTTCAGCGCCTGTACAGTAGAGAACATGCAAAAACGCCAAATAACTATAAACTAAAGGGAAAGTCAGGTTGTGGTACTTTACCCCCCTCAGTTTTTTTAAAAATGGCTGAGTCACAAAACAGGTCAGAGACAACAACACCACACAACCCCCCCCAAAATGGAAAATGGGGGGATTTGGAAGGTAAAACCAGAAAAGTGCAAGAAGAGGGTTTTTTAAAGGAAATTTTCATAAACGTGGGGGATTGCAAAGCAGATACAATGTACTAGGACGGAAAAGAGAAAAAATATTATTGTATATGATAAAAAGCAAAGTGAAAATGGCAGGCATTAGGGGGGACAGGCTCCCTAATTAAAAATTTTAAATTTTTTCTTCAATTCCATGAAGAAAGAATCAGATGGGGGCTGGAAAAGATGAATGGGGTAAAAGGCCCGGGCGTAAAAGCCCAACAGTTCCATCCTACCAAAAGTAAATTCACTATCGCCGCAAGGTATGGGGAACACCGCATACCAAACAAAAACGTGGCACCGCCTTATTTTTACGCTCTTAAGTGGGGATATCCAAATTAACCAGGGGCCTCAAAAATTTTGCAAGGCAAAACAGACAGATAATACGGGAATAAGACGTCAAAAGCAAGGGAATATAACCTTAACCCATATAAAAGCAAACATAGGTCAAAGTGAGACAATCAGCCATTTTATCTCAAAAACCCACCAAACAGGTGCAACACTGTTAAATAAAGTACCATAAAAACGAAAAGGGGACCTTTTGTAAAAAGTGAAGGGTGGGTGCAATGGATGATGTACAATTAAGCAACGGTGCCAGAATTTATTTTGGTGTAACAAATGCACTTTGGCACAGTTACCCTTTAGCATGATACATTGATTTCCCAATTTTTAATACAAAATGACCCATTGCCTATATGGGTGATTATGATGTTTTATGAAAACAGGCCTTTACTTTATTCATGTCAATGCAAATCACTTCTTCCTAATTGGCAAGATTAGATTCAGCAACAAAATTAGGGCGGCAGTTATAAACCCTCCTGAATCTGGTTGGGTATACGGTACGACGACGAGGTCAAAATAGATGGTTTTCAATATAAAACCTTAGATGGGAAAAAAAAGGGGGGTGGAGTATGTGCCTACATTAAAATGACTTACTTACAACCCAAGACCCTGATTTAAATAACAATAAAAAGGGGGATTCAGGTTTGAAGTGCTGCTTTCCAAACCAAACCCATCTTAGTAGGAACTATTACCCCCCCCCTACCCAGGACCATTTAGAAGACTTTTTCCCGAGTCTTGTCCGGGGTTGAAAACAATTTTCGAGACAATAAACGGGCGCTTAAAAATCGTTTTTTAGCACAAAATAACGGGGAGCAAAAATATAAGCAAATTTTAGATTAAATAGTTACCCAACAAATTTAAAACTCCAAACCCGATCACACAGTTCCAGCCACCCCCAATTGACCACATCTTTTGTAACCCTCAGAACATAGCAGTCAGGGGTCATACCACAGGGCTTTGATCATTTCATCATTTACGCACCAAAAAATAACTAGGGATAGGATGCCTACACAGGACAATAAAAATAGGTCAACAGAAAACGAAAAAAAACACTGTAAATAGCTACACAATTGTGACGGACAGAGATAACAAATTCACGGACGTAAAACGATCCTGGGAAAAATTTAAAACAAAGTTTACTACCATCCTTTATAATATTTCACCATTAAAGAGGGGTTTGGGTAAACAAAAACTGAACCCGGATGAAAAACTGAATATTAATAATATAAATTTAGAACCAGCTCTAAAAAGATTTAAACAAACAGACAGGAATTGCGCCAAATAATTCCAAAGGGGGAGAACAGAGTACAAGACTTTTAAAAAAGGGGCAAAAGCAAAGCACACTGCTCAAAAATTGAAGAGTTAACATAACCCCCCAAAAACTCTGGGGAACAACAAAAAAAGTTGGGGTTAGCCTAACCATAGATACAACTAGTACTCATTTCGTAATAGGTATGCCCCAAAAATCTAAGGGGGCAAATTGCTTTAATTCCTACTACCATCGTTGCATCAACACTAGAATAAACTACCACGCACAAAAACCTTTAAAACAGCTCGATAATTTCAAAAAAACTATACCAAAAAAGGGGGAACCCCAAACATTTCAACTAGTAAAATGTATCTCATGACTTTTTTCAAAAAGAACAAGCAGTTAAACCCAATAAGAGCACAGGCCCGTAACATCCCGCTAAGTTTCCCAAAAAAATTTCTTCTGAAATGCAATCCCTATTGCTCACATAAAAATTTATCAATCACCACTAATCAGTACCGGAGGGGTTCAAGGAGGGCCAGAGTCACTCCTATCTTCAAGAAAATAGTAGGTCGATGTAACAACTATAGGCCTGTTAGTAATACTCATATAATACTAAAATTCTAAAAGGGCGTGTAAAATTTTAATAGTTAAACCTTTAAGACAACAAAATTTGCCATAGCTATCAATCGGGCTTTAGAAGATCCAAATCAACCGACACCTCCCTTATTTAATCTGATGGATTACCTGAGAACGAAATGGAAAAAGGGGAACCCATGGCATGGTAACCTTAGACCTCAAAAAGGGCCTTTAAACTGTCAACCAAAAATATATTTTGTAATAAACTTCAACTATCGGTATAGGTTCTGTGCGGGTTTTAAACCTACCTAGCAACAGGAGACAAATAGTCAAAACAACAAAACAGAATCAGAAACCCCCCCCGAAAACATTGGATTTTCCCCAAGGGAATTCTGGGTCCCTTTTATTCTTATGTTATTTCAATATATGCCTATCAGTCAATGCAAACTCCTACTGTATGCAGATGACAGGCTCTTTTGTGTCAGGAAAGCCCACAAGAATTGCAATGTTTTAACACGGAACTGGGGTCCGCACAAAAGGTTATAACAACAAACTATCATTACACCTAGGGAAAACTGAAACCTTCTCTTTGGCACAAACAAAACTGGAAAAGGGGAAATAATTTAATGTTCAATTAAAGGGGACCCATCACTTTGGTTTCATCAGAAAAAAAATTTGGGAATCCCCCTTGACCCTGCATCAGGAGAATTATAGGGGAAAAGTGATAAAGAAAGCGAATGCCAAACGAAATTTCCGTATAACAAGCACAGTCTACCTACAGGCTCGCAGGACCCATGTCCCTTAACAATGCCCTATGGGTTACGCTTTCTCTTCTTTTGGGACTCTGCCTTTACAAAAAAAATGAAGATAACTGCAAACCCCAGAACAAAATCGAAGATCATCCTGGGCGGGACCAAGAAACATTTAGGCCCCGGATGAATTACGCGTTGGATATTAATGTTTTAAGACAGAGTAAAACAACTGAAGCTAATCAGTTTTTAAAACTCACAAACAATGGTCCAAAATCTTCTGTCAATTTTTTTCAAAGGTGGGAACCAAAGCAATCATAGACTAGGGGGAGAGAGCACAACTTTGAGTCCCACATCATGGGGCCCGGCTTCAACACCTTTTATTTACAGCAATAAAAGGGAAGGAACAGACTACCCCACAGCAAAAACCATCATAGCGGAAACCCTTTAAGAAGGTCCAAAAGTGTCCCGGAAAGTACAAAAGAAGGGAGGGGGAAAGATTTTTTTATTTTTTGCTAACATACGTGTAAATTTTACCTTTTTCCTGTAATGACCCTCTTTGAGATAGTCTTAAAACCTTGGGGTAGCAATAGTCTTTTTAGTATAAATAAGAGTTATCTTCATTGTAGAATAAAAAGAAAATATTAAACCTTTATACTATAAAATAAGATAAAAGGACCCCAATGGAAATAATTCATCTTCTGATTTTTTGGTTATCCTAGGTTCTCTACAATATTTCTGCTAGTAAAGATAATTTATGTAATGTATTTGTGTATACCAAAACTTACTTTCTTACTTTACTACTACTTATTAAAGTTTAAAAATAGTATAAAATAATAATATAAAAGGGGCAAAAAGTTTGGTGAACAAAAAATGGTAAAACAAATAAATGAGCTTTGGGAAAATAATGGCAAAATTGTAACTTATTTTACTTTTGCACCTGAAATAGCACCTTTATTATTTAACAATTGTGAATAATAAAATAGGGTATTATAAAAGCTAAAATAAAGGAAAAAAATTTTAAGGGACTAAAATTAAGTAATGGGAAACAAAGTTAAATGGACAGGTGTCACTAAGAAAATATTGGTTTAGGAGTAAGATCTGATTTGTAATATTAAATAAAATTGAGCATTTATTGCCAATAAAAGTAAAAAAAATGAGGAGTTGGTACTAAACACAAAAGATAGTTTTTTGGGACTTTTCAAAAAAGTAATTGGGAAAAACACTAATTGCATACACAATAAAAGTGATAAAAAAACAAATAGTGAAAAACAAAAATTAAAAGGACAGGGAAGAATAATAATTTATAAATTTGGAGTAAGATTTTACTTTAAAATTTTAAAATTATGAGCAATTAATAGGGAGTAAGAAAGAAGTAAAAAAGTATTGGGGGTATTTCATTAGCTTGATGAAAAATAAAAAAAAATAATGTACAATAAATATAACGTACACTATATCACCCCCACTAAAATATGTTTAAGGGGACTATCTAATCTTTAAAGAAATGTACTTTTCCCAAGGAAGGTAAAAAATCATTCATTTGAGATAGTATATTGTTGTCCTGTTGATGTTTTCCTTACTATATTTTCCCACTCGCGGAAACACTGAGTAAAATTTTTTTCCGTTTTTAATTTTTCCCACCTGAACGAAGGTTTTGGACGTTTTTTTTGTTAACACTCATTTTTTACACTCCATTTTTTATTGTAATTGCTGATTTAATTAGGTCCCCTTTTTTTTTATCGTAGAATGAAGTCTGATTTATTAACTGTATTTTTTCTTCCAGCTTGTATCAGTGAAACTGGGGATCATGAAATACATGAATTCGTGGAACTGAATTGTTTATATCCATATTAATTCAGCAAAATAGGCTGATAAATGGTAGAATCGGGTGCAGTGATTGGATGACATTGGGTCATCAACGCTTCCTTGATAAACGTATCAACTCAATTTTGTGTAGGTACTAGAAATTGGGGCCAAATATTTAGCAATCTGCTTGCAAGGTGATATTAGGGGGTATCCCCTAACAATAATGGCGAGTATCTATGACTGTACACCTTCAAATGTTGATTATAATAAACATTCTACATTTATTACCTCCTTAATCTGGCATAATTTAAATTGTCAGAGTTGTTCAACACTATTTTAAAACATGGACCCCCGTTTAAGCGTCATTGGAAAAAGAATATTCGGATAAGTAACTTTTTTTGTCAAAATTTTGGTTCGGTGAATGTTACTGAACCGTAAAGTCATTCATCCGGACATGTCCACCAGCCTAGTGGCACGACACTATGAAAAAAATGTGCCTTGTTTATCACCATGGGGATGACCCATACATTAAAAACAATAATTCTGATTTTTCCATTTTTTTTAGTGCTTGAAACACCCAAAGAAGCCACCAGGGGCCCAAAAAAACTTTATTTCCCAAAAACGGTGCTACTGTTTATAATCTTTTTTTTTTACGTCAACGTATACAGCATATGCAATAACATTTAGGGATATAGATAACTAGTCTTAATGTTCATTAAACGGGTTTCACATGTGACTGAATTTTGGGACCTGGGAAGTGTACTCTGGACGATGTATGTATTTGGACCTGGCAGAGTGTAGTCGGGACCAGTGGATGTAATTCAACTGGTAGAGGTAATGTTCACCTGTTAGAGGGGGTTTTGGCCCCTTAAGAGAGTGAAGTCTGGACCGGTGAGACTAAGTCTGGACCTGATGAGAGTGTAGTCTGGCCCGGAAAGTGTATGGCCCCTGGGAAAAAGTGTAGGGTGAACCGGGTGAGAGTGTATTGGGCCCTGGTAAAGTTACATGGACCGGGTGAAACTGATATGGACCTGATGAGGTCATCTCTACCTAAGAGAGGATTGGACCGGTGAGATGCACCTGGCCTGGTGAGAGTGTAGTCGGACCTTGAGTGGATCTGGATCGGTGACTTATCTGGATCCGGTGAGGGTTGTCTGGAACTGGGCGAGGAAGTCCGGGGCTGGTGAAGAAATTGGACCTGTTAAGAAGTTAGGTGAACCATTAGAGGTACTGTGGACCTGGGAAAGCATAGTGCAGACCTGGTGATACGTAGAGGACCCCATGAGTGGTTTACTCTACTTGGTGAGAGTGAGGTAGACTTTGGGGAGAGGTAATGTGGGCCCCCAGAGAATGCAGCCTGGACGGTAAGTGCAGTCTGGACCTATAAGTGGTCTGGACCTGTTGAGACATAGGGGACCGGTGAGTGTTGTCGGGCCTGAAGAGTGTAGTCTTGGTCAAGGAGAGTGTATGGGGGCTTTGGGAAAAGTGTAGTCTGACTTGGTTGAGCAGTGGGAACTTTGAGAGTGTATTTAAAACCCGAGAAAGTGAGCTGACCGACAGAATCAGGTGCCCTGGGAATGTGTAGCTGGGCCTTTGAAAGTGTAGTCTGTACAAGGCAAAAGTGTAGTGTGGAAACCCCGGGGGAGAATGTAAGGGTTGCACCTTGTGAGGTTACGTGGACCTGGTTTGTGTAGTCTGGACCCCGGGGATGTAGTGAAACCGATGATGTATGGGACCGGGAGAGAGTAGTCGGGCTTTGGGGAAGGAGTTTAACCGGAAAAAAGGGAGGAACCATGGGGTGCAGTCGGACCCGGTGAGGGGGTAGTCTGGCCTGGGGGAGTGTTGTCTAAACCTGGGGAGTGGGTTTCTCGAGCTGGGGGACGTGTGTTTTGGTCTTTAGTGTGTAGTGTGGGGGCCTGCAAAAAGGTATGTGGGCCTGGTTAGATTGTTTTGTGATTAGTAAGATTGTAGTGTTGGTCTAGTGAGAGTGTAGTCTGGACCTGGGGAGTGTAGTGTGGACCTGGGAAGTAATTATGGTGCTATGGACCTTGTGAGATTGCAGTGTGCCTGGTGAGTGTAGTGAGGACCTGGTGAAGTGTAGTCTGGACCTGATGAAGTGTAGTGTGGACCTGGTGAGACTGTAGTTTGGACCTGGGGAGGAATGTAGTGTGGACCCTGGTGAGAGTATATTATGGTCCTATGAAAACCCGTGAATTTCAGTGTGGACTTGGTGATGTAGTGAGGACCGGTGAGAGGGGTAGTCTGGACCTGGTGACAGTGTAGTGTGGACCTGGTGAGAATGTAGTGTGGACCTGGTGAGAGTGTAATTCTGGACCTGGTGAAAGTGTATGTGGACCTGGTGACACTGTAGTCTGGACCCCGGTGAGAAGTAGTGTAGACCTGTGAGAGTGTACACTGGACCTGGGATAGTGAAGTCTGTACCCGGGACAGTATATTATGGTCCTATGGATCAGTGAGATTGCAGTGTGGACCTGGTGAGAGTGTAGTGAGACCTGATGAGAGTGTAGTCCCGGACCTGGTGAAAAGTGAGTGGTGGACCTTGGGGAGACTGTACATACGAACATAAGAACACAAAGAAGGAACACTCAACAGGGCCAAAAGACCCATGCGGAGCAGGTCCATGTCCCCCCCCCCCCCGGATTAGTCCAATTACCCACACAGCTGGTCACCCTCCACTCAAGAAGGAGCACGGCGTCAGACCCAGCAGCACAAGCTAGTCAGGTCCAACTCACCCCACTCATGTATTTATCTAACCTATTTTTAAAACTACACATTTTAGCCTGAATAACTGTACTCGGGATTTTTTTCCACTCATCCAAACTCTATTACCAAACCCGTCTTTCCATACCTTCCTGAAAACTAATTTTTTCCCAAATTAAACCATTGCTGCGAGTCCTGCTTGGGGTGGAAATTTTTAGCACGCTATTTACATCCCCTTTTTTTTATTCCGTTTTCCATTTAAACCCACCT
>NW_026508911.1:0-10749 GCF_026875155.1 Cherax quadricarinatus
TCTAGTTAGGGGATTTCAACCCGGGAGATGACTGGGAAAACCTGGACCACTGGGGTCCCGAAACATGGGACCGGGATGTTGGACGGGTGCGGAAAACCTCAGCCCAACAGTTAAGGCACTCCCAAGTGAAGGGGGGGATGAACCGAAAGATTGGCCCTTTGTGTTCCCCTGGCGCTCAACATTGGGACATAAAGCATGAACCCCCTTAGGGCAGCACCAGGGTTTTTCGTGTTGAATACATAGTAGAGCTGCAAGTGGAGAAAATAACAGAGTTAATTTGGAAAGCCTGACTATAAAGGGGGGACTAAAAGGGTTGAAAATTTCCCCTGCGGGAGGTCCAGGGGACGGGAAAAACTGCAGAAAGCCATAAATAAATATGGATTGAAAAAAAACCAAAATGCAAGGAGGCAGGGGAAAGGTTATTCCCAAGGGCAACAGTAACAACGGGAAGACCAAACGAGCCCCTGGTTTACCCGACGTGTAAGGGGAAAAAACAAATAAATAGAAAATGGAAAAAGTACGAAGGCAAAAAACACACAAAATGGGGAAATCATCGCAAGCCAGGAATGAGTACCACGGGAAAGGAGGGGGCCCACGACAGTTAAAAATGACATAGCATCGAAAAATCAAACTGACCCAAACTTTTGATACCCAA
The DNA here is from genome assembly GCF_026875155.1 of Cherax quadricarinatus. NCBI lineage: Eukaryota > Metazoa > Arthropoda > Malacostraca > Decapoda > Parastacidae > Cherax > Cherax quadricarinatus. Next base: position 656 of record NW_026508911.1, read on the forward strand.
AATCAGAGGAAGAAAACATCAAAGACCAGGTGATCAATTAAGACAGAAGGGGGAACTCACAAGAAATATCGGGAGGTATGGAGAGCTAAAACAAAAGTTTTAAAGGGAAGTTTTTTAACAGAAGACGGGAAGGGGCTGGGGAAGACGCACAAAGGGGAACACAAGAGGAAAAAACAACAATGTTGGATGACAAAAACAACGAGGAGGGGTGAAGAAGCTCTTAATGACCTTGACACCCAAAGGCGATGGGCCGGACAAAACTCCCCAGGGCCTTAAGAAGGACAGAGATGCTGTGCGTGCCTCTAACCCCAATTTTTAACACATCCCTTTAAACGGGGAACTACCGAGAAATGGGAAACACAAATGTAGTCCCCCAATTTAAGAAAAGGAAACGAAAAAAAGGCACTAAACTACAGACCGCCTCGCATGTATTGTGTGCAAATCATGGAGAAGATTATCAGGAGGAATGGTCAAAAACCGAAAGGAACAAGATCATAAATGAAAACCACATGGGTTCAGGAAGGCAAACTTTATCACAAAACCCCTGGGTTTTTTATGACAAGGAAAAAGAAGAAACACAGAGAGAGGGGGGGGAGATTTCGTTTTCCTGACACAGGGAAACCCTTTGACCGTTTTCCCCCCAAGAGATTAGTGCAGAAGCTGGGGGGATAGGGGCTGTAAAAGGGAGGGGACTGCAGGAGGCAGCAACGAGTCATGGTACTGAAAAGGTACACAGTGGGGGGCCTGTTACGAACGGGGTCCCACGGGGGCATTTTTAGGCCAGTGCTATTTTTTATTAAAGTGAACACTTATGGAAGGAATAGACTCGAAGTGTCCCTTTCGCAAAGACGTGAAGTTGATGAGAAGAATTAAAAATCGAAAGGAGAGGCGGACGGCAAAGAGACCGGACAGGCTGGACAGGGGTCCAGTAACGGCTTCTCAATTCAATCCGCCAAATGAAAAGTCATAAATTGGGAGGGCAAAGAAACCGCAGACAAGTTAGGCTAGGGGGACAAAAACTACAGACCTCACTCAGGGGGAAAACCTTGGGGGGACCATAACACCTAGCACATCACCGAGGCACACATCAACCAAAAAACCGCTGAAAGCCCCACGGCGCCTGGAAAACCTGAGAATAGCGTTCCAATACCTTAAGGAATCGTTCAAGACACTGTACACGTGTATGTTAGGCCCATACTGGAGTATGCAGCACCAGTCTGGAACCCACACCTGGTCAAGCACGTCAAGAAATTAGAGAAAGTACAAAGGTTTGCAACAAGGCTAGTCCCAGAGCTCAAGGGAATGTCGTACGGGGAAAAGGGTTAAGGGAAATGGGACTGACGGCAACTGGAGGACAGAAGGGTCAGGGGAGACATGATAACAACATACAAGATACTGCGGGGAATAGACAAGGGGGACAGAGATGGGATGTTCCAGAGAGGGGACACAGGGACAAGGGGTCACAACTGAAGCTGAAGACTCAGACAGCCCACAGGGACGTTAGAAGTATTTCTTCAGTCAGAGTTGTCAGCAAGTGGAATAGCCTAGCAAGTGAAGTAGTGGAGGCAGGAACCATACATATTTTTTAAGAAGAGGTAGACAAAGCTCGGGAAGCAGAGAGAGAGAGAGAGAGAGAGAGAGAGAGAGAGAAGAGAGAGAGATCCAGTAGCGACCCATGAAGAGGCGGGGCCAGGAGTAGAGTCTCGACCCCGCAACCAAAATTTAAAGGCGAGTACAATTAGTGAGTACACACTACACACACACACACACAGACAACAAACAGACAACAGACAAAGACACACACACACACACACACACACACAGACACACACACACAGACACACACAGACACGCACACAGACACGCACACGTCAACAAATCAGAGAAAGTGCAAAGGTTTGCAACACGACTAGTCCCGGAGCTGAGGGGTTTGTCCTATGAGGAGGGGGGGGTTAAGGGAACTCAACCTGACAGTACTGGAAGACAGGAGAGATAGAGGGGACATGATAACACAAAAATACTGAGAGGAATTGACAAGCTGCATAAGGACAATGTTCCAGAGATGGGACACAGGAACAAGGGATCACAACTGAAAGCTGAAAACTTAGGGAAGTTAGGAAGTATTTCTTCAGCCAGAGTTGTCAGGAAGTGGAACAATCTGGAGAATGTAGTGGAGGCAGGATCCATACATAACTTTAAGAGGCATGATAAAGCTCATGGAGCAGAGAGTAGACCTAGCAGCAACCAGTGAAGAGGCGGGGCCAGGAGCTAAGACTCGACCCCCGCAATTAGGTGAGTACACACACACCCCAAGAAAGACGGACTAGGGTGATAGATAAACAAAGTACTGAACGGGGAAATTTGGAACACAAGGACACCCGGTCTAAGTCGAAAACACAGGCGAGTCACAGGAATGTTAGGAAGTATTCCTTCAGTCTCAAGCAGTCACGAAGTGTAACGATCTGTATACTGCAGTAAAAGCAAATTCATACACAGTTTGAAGAAGAGGTACGATAAGGCTATCAAAGCGAAGAGAGAGCCCAGTAAACGGCTAGAAAAGAGGGGTGGGCCCGGAACCGAGACTCGACTCATGCCACCACATAGGCAAGTTCAAAAAGGTGAAAACGCGAACACACACACGGGGAGCGCAGGCGCACACATATGAGCATACACCACAGCTGTCAATCGCTCGTGCAACCACAAATAGAGTACACATTTGTAACCTAAATGACTCCGAGTGTAAGAACATAATAATCTTTATATCTACAAGTACAGTACAAGTGATACTGGCCTAGCTGACTAGCTGGAATGTAAATCTGAGAAGCAGACAAACCCACGAGTGCAGAGTGGAGTGCAGGAGCGAGTTGCACTGTCTATTTATACTGGAAAATGATCTGAAAAGCAAACTGGGTAATGAAGGGGAAAGAAATTAAATTTCCTTTCAGAGGAACTGAGAATGTGCAATAAAGCAAGGAGGAGGGGGGTTGTGGAGCAGGTAAAAAGCACTATTATGGCTAAATAAAGGAGGCTAATACTAGGGGTGGAACTGAAAAAGCTAAAGAAACCATGGAAGAAAATAAAAGAGCAGTCAACGGGAGCAGCAACAAAGAAGGAAAATCACTACTGGAATTTTCTCAAAAAACTTGGGAGCAAAGTTGATAAAGGAAACAGCAAGGAAATTGGTGAATACAGAAAAGGTACGGGAAGCTAAGAGGCTGAAGGGGGCCGTAGGGCAAATTTCCGCGCACGTCACCCAAAAATCTAAAAAATATGGAATTGAGTTATATTACTGGAAAAATAGCTCAACTCTTGCAACACAAGGTACCAAAATGAATGTTTCTACGACGTTTCTACAAAAATTATAGTCATTTATAAAGTAATAAGTTTTTTTCAGGTATACACAAATACATTTACAAGAATTATCATACATACAGCAAGTGAGGAACCTGGGAAAACCCAAAAAAAGTCGACAGAGTGACTTATTTCCATTGGGGCCCTTTTTCCCTTTTTATTATTATAATATAAAGGGGTTTTAAATTTTTTTTTTTAATTTTCTACAATGAAAAAACATCTTATATCAACTAAAAAGACTATCTCTACCCCAAAGGGGCTTAAACTATCTACAATAGGGGGTCTTACAAGGAAAAGGGAAAATTTACACTATTTTACAAAAAAAAAAAGAAAATCATTCCCCCCCTTTCTGACTACATTCATCAGACACCTTTTTTGGCACTTTTCTTGAACGGTTCACGCTATGACTGGTTTTGACATGCGGGCGGCCATTCCTTTATTGCTTACAATAAAGGTTTTTTGAACCGGCCACTGACTGGGGGTACTAAAAAGTTGGCTCCTTCCCCCTAGTCTATGATTGTTTTTGGTTCCCCCCTTGAAAAAATTGACAGCAAATATTCTGGACACTGTTTGTGACAATTTTAAAAAACTATTTACTTCAGTTTTTTTACTTTTCCCTCAACATTCAGCATATCCAACTGCTGTAATTCATCCGGGCCTACAGTTCTCTTGGTCCCCCCCAGATGAATCTTACATTTTTTCTGGGTGATTTGCAGTCACTTCATTTTTTTTGTCAACAGAGTACCAAGAAGACAAGCGAAATCCAAGGATTTGTATAAGGGCTAACATAGGGCCTCAGCCTCAGTAGTAACAGTGCTTGTCAACGGGAATTTCATCGGCATTGTTTCTTTACACACTGTTCCCTACAACTCCTGACATGCATGGGTAAAAGGGATTCCCAAATTTTTTACGAGAAACCCCAAAGGATGGCCCCCCCCTTACATTAAACATAAAATTATTTACCCTCTCATTTTATGTTTCGTCCAAAGAAATGGCTTCATTTTTCCCCAGGTGTAATATAGTTTGTTGCTACTAACCATTTGCTCGGACTCCATTCCCAGGTTAAAAATTAGCAAATCTTGTGGGCTTTACCTGACACAAACCAGGAACGTAGGTTTGCACTTGACACTGTTTGGCATACTTGACATAACATAAAATAAAAAGGGGACCCGAATACTCCCCCTTGGGAACTCCAATTTATGGGCGGGGTTTGATTCTTTTTTTGTTGTTTTGACTTTTTTGTCTCCTGTTGTAAGGGGGGACTTAAAACCATCTAAGAACCTATCCGATAGCTTGAATTTATTACATAATATTTGGGTTGAAAAATTCAAAGGGCCTTTGCGGGTCAAAAGGTTACCACCCCTATTTTCCCCTTTGACTTTTCAGTTCTAGGAACCCATAAATTTTAATGGGGAGGGGCGGTTGATGGACTCTAAAGCCCGATTGATAGCATGGAGAATGTTGTTGTCTTTAAGGTACTTAACACTTGAGGTAAACCGGCCCTTCTAAATTTTTAGATATTAACGATATACAACAGGCCTATATTGTTACATCAACCTCTTTTTTCTTAAGATAGATAACTCGGCCTCCTTGAACCCCTCCGAAACGGTATTAGGGTGATTGAAAATTTTATTATGGAGCAATAGGGATTGACAGTTCAACACCATCTTTTGGGAACTTAAGGGGAATGTTTCAGGCCTGTCTCTTAGTTGGTTTAACCTGCTTAGCCCCCCTTTTTAAATAAAGTCATGAGATACACTTACTATTTTGAAAACTTTTTGGGGGTTTAACCCCTTTTATTGTATAGTAGTTTGAAATTTACAAGCGTTTTTAAAGGTATTTGATGCAGCGGTAGTTTACTTACTATTTTGCTGCAACAGATGTTAAAAGAATTAAAGAAATTTGCCCCCTTAGATTTTTTGTGGAAACCCCTCATTATCGATAGTGAGTACATGTTAGACCATCTACGGCTTATGGCATACCCCAACTGTTTTGGGTTTTTGCCAGACTTTTCGGGGTTAGCTTATATCTTAAATTTTTTGAGCAGTAGTGCTTTGCCTTTGCCCTTTTTTAAGTCTCTGTACTCGTTTCCTCACCCTTTTGGGAATTCTTTTAGTGCGCAATTCCTGTCTTTTTGCTTTAAAATTTTTAGCACGGGTCTCTAATTTTCTATTACAAATATCTCATAGTCATCCAGGGTTCATTCTTCGTTTAACCCTAACCTCTTTAAGGGTGCAATATTATAAAGGAGGGTATAAACATTGTTTTGAATTTTCCCAGGCATCGTTTACGCCCAACTTGTTATCCTGTCCATCACAATTGTGTACCTTTTTACCAGTGTTTCTTTACTGTAGTTTCTTTTTTGACCTCATTTTTATTTTCCTGGTAGCCTTCCTACCCTATTATTTCCTGGTCAGTAAATTAAAAAAGATCACTAAGACCTGTGGTAATGACGCCCGACTGACAAGGTTTTTCAGAGCGGTTTTCAAATATTGGTCAATTAGGGTGGCTGAAACTTTTGATCCGGGTTGGGTATTAATTAGTTGATGAAACATTAATCCTAAATTTTTCTTATACCTTTTGCATAGCCCGTTATTTTCTGCGAAAACAGATATTAAGTCGCCCCTATTATTGTCCGCAATTGTCCCTTCAACTCCGGGCAAGACTCTGAAAAGTCTTTTAAAACTGGTCCTGGGTAGGGGGGGGCGGTAACAATTTTCCCCTAAAAATGGGTTTTGGGCTTTGGGAAACACACTTCAAACCATAGAATCTCCATTTATTTTTAAAAAAATCAGGTCTTGGGTTTTAAGCAAAACATTTCTAATTAGGCACATACTCCAAAACCCCCCTTTCCCGTTCCTTCTAACGTTTTAATTGTAACCCTATTTTGACCTCGTCGTCATCACCGTATCACCAACCAAGATTCAAGATGGTTTAAACTGCCGCCCTAATTTTTACAGAACCTAATCCTGCCAATTTAGGGGAAAAATTACTTGCATTGACATAAAAAATGGAAGGGCCGTTTTCATAAAAAAATCATAATCATCAATATATGGCATGGGGGCATTTGTTTAAAATTAGGAAATCAATGCATCACGCTAAAGGGGAACGTGCCAAAATGCATTTTTTTACCACAAAAAGAATTCGGCACCGTTGCATAATTGACATACATCCTCAGGGCCCCCCCCCTTACAAAATTTTACATAAGGTGCCTTTTCGTTTTTCTCGGCTTTAGTACAGTGTTGCCCTGTTTTGGGATGTTTGAGAAATGGTTTTATTGTCTCATTTGACCTATTATGCATTACATATGGATTAAGGTTATCATTTCCAGCTACCCAAACCCTCTTACGCCGTCATTTATCTGTCGGGTTTTTCCTCTCACAATATTTGAGGCCTGGGTTAATTTGGGTATCACCCCTTAAGACGCACAATAAGAGCGGGCCACTTTTTGTTGGGTATGCGGTGTTTCCATACCTTTTCGGCGTGTGAGGGTTTTCTTTCGGAGGATGGCAACGTTGGGTTTTACTGTCCAGGACTGTTTTCTCCATTCACCTTTTCCACCCCCCCTGCTGATTTTTTTTCTTCATGGGAAATTGAAGAAAAAATAAAAATAAAATTATGGGACCGTACCCCCCCAATGCCTGCCTTTTTACTCTTTGCTCTTTTTCTCATTAAAAAATAAATTTTTTTTCTCTTTTCCAGTCCCTAGTACACTTTTTTCTGCTTAGCAAACACCCCTGAATTTCAGTAAAAATTTCCTCTCAAAACCCCTTACTGCCACTTTCCCTTAATTCACAAAACCCTTACAGTTAACCCCTTATTACACACTCCCCTTCCCATCTCCTTCACAGTCTGGCTTCCCCAATTTAAATTTAACTCCTTTCCCTTCTGGTAAAATCAGAAAGGTTTTTTAAACCTGTTTTATCCTTTCCCAAAACCCCCTCAGTTCCTTTATCGGGGGGTTTTTGGGGTTTTACCTGCCTGACCTTTTTTGACTCAGCCATTTTTTAAAAAAACTGAGGGGATAACGCCCCTAAACCTGACTTTCCTTGAGTTTATAGATATATTTGGCGTTTTCTGCCTATTCTCCACTGTACACTGGCACTGAAAAAAGGTCACTACAAAAACAAACATTGACTTTTTTAACTATTCAACCTTTTTCCCCGATGGGACGAGGGGTATCCGACCTATAACCTTTGGGGTTTTTACTGTTTATTTGACAAGTCTCCTTGTTTCCCTCTCGTTTTGCATGGTACAGGTGAATGATGGTGGTACAGATAGATGCTATGTCAAAAAGTAACTCAGTAAAGATAGAATTTTACTTTGCTATTGTACGGGTGGCATAGCGGGTGTGACGGGGAGTTTGGGAAAAATCTGCTCACGGCCCGTTAAAATTTTTTGGGGTTTTTTCCTTGTTTTTTTCGCTTTTTCTTGCATTTTTCTTTTTATAATAATATTTGGGTCATAAAACAGTAGGGGGGGCTTACCGCAGACTAGAGACAACCGGGGAACGCCGGAGTGTTTCCCCTCCCGAGGTCCACAGGAATCCCCATTTTTACCTTTTGTTCAACTCTAAAGGGATTTGTCTATCAGAATTGATCTAATATGTATAAAAACCTAAATAACATACAAAAATGTTATATACCTAACGAAAAAAAAGGGGTATAATATGGGGAAAGCCATCGGAAATTCGATATTATTTTAGTTACCCTCTCCATGTCGATTCTTTTTACTCTGAGTAAAGAAAACGGGGTTTTTTTGATAACGCACAGAAAAAATCATTTTTCAAGAACACACCCAAACAAACGCATTTTTTTTTTTTTTTTTTTTTTTTTTTTTTTTTTTTTTTTTTTTTTTTTTAACGGGAACGGCCGGGGCTCCCGGCCGATATCTCGCAAGTAACTTTTTCCTTAAATTTCTTTACTACTTTTAAATGGGAAAATAATCTCACAGAAATGTAGAATAATGATTTCTCTATTTTTCCCGGGTTACAAATTTTTGGGAAAAAATTTCCAAAAACTTTGGGGGTTATTGGGGGGTAAAGGGCAATTTTTTTTTTTAATTTCCCGGGAAATAACAACCTGGCAGATAACTAGATCGGGGGGGAAAAAATACAACACGGCAGGAAACTAAACCCTGAGCAAGAAACAACACGGGGCGGGAAATAACTAGATATTGAGGAAAAGATCAACACGGGGCGGGAAATAACAGTACTGAAAGATAAAAAACACTGGCGGGAAAACAAACGAGGCAAGGAATTCAAAACAAACAGGCAGGAAAACTAAGAAAAAAAATTAGCCAAACCCCAACCCCCTTTTTAAACTAAAAACTAAAACCCCAAAATTTCCCCCCGCAGGGAACTAATACGAGGAGTCAACGCAGATAAAATTTTTTTCCGGGGCCCAAGACCCAAACCCCACCCCCCATTTTTTTAACTAAACGACTACCTTTTATGCCTTGTTTTCTGTACGATGCTCACACTGACCCTACGACCATTGTCTTTAGAAAATTGCTGCACGCTGACCAGTTATTTTTTTTCCTTCGTTACATGTTTTGACATACCACTACGGGCCTTTGTCTTCTTTACGTAGGCTGCACGACTGACCGTTAGCCTTCCCTTTCTGACGTAGGCTGCACGACTGACCACTCTTGTGTACGAGTGCTGCACGCCCCTCTGTACCATTCCCCTTACTCTTTTTTGAAGTGAAAAATCCACTTTTTTTGCGAACCTCTTCAAAAAAGATATGCGGGACAAAAAAAGTGTTTAATCCCCCATTTTGCAAAATTGAAATTCCATTTTTGTAATGAAACCTCCGTGTTATACAGTTTTTAATTCAACCACTTAAAATGGTTTGGGGACGCCTCTTCATACCCGGCATTGTATCATACCACCAATGGCTTACAAACCGCTCAAACTTGTTCTGTACTCGAAAATTCAAAAGTTTTTTAAGCAATCCATCGGAAGAGACATACCGAAGTGTGAAAGAGAGATAATAATGAGAATAGAAAAGCGCCGATTTTGACTCCACAATGCTCAGATTGTAAAGTGAGGAACATGGTTAGGGGACCTTTGTGGAAAAGGTTTATCAGGACAGCAACGGGAAGTATCATTATGCTGCTTATAATAGTTTTTTAGAGAGGACCAGAAAAAGACTTACCCCGCGTATCACTCAGCAGGGGTGGGGGCAAAAACTAAGGAAACAAATAAGTTAGCATGACGGACCAAAGATGACACGAGCCACAGCTGGTGCCCCCACCATGGCAGGTTACCTCTATGGGTTTTTGTTACGGGTTCGAACTTAATCTTTTGCCAGTTTTGCACTCCCAACAACACACTTTATAGAATGGGGATATGGTTTCCAAAAATTAAAAAATTAGGCACAAATAATATTACCAGTCTTTTCTAGTTTCTTTTTTTTTTAAAATTTAAAACTTTTGTATTCATAAATTCTATTAAATTTATCACTGTCAGAAACTTTTCCTTTACACAAAAGAACTCTTAAATATAATGTACATTAGACCCCCCTGGAGACTATGTCCAAAAATTGGCCACTACCTGATAAGACTGGGAAAAATTCTGTCCTCCAAAAAGAACATTACTTGAGTCAAAAACATACATTTAGAATTTAAAATTTTTTATGATAACTCCCTGGGATAAGGGGAAAAATCACAAATCTAACTTGACTTTACACTGGTCGCCACATCTAACCCCAGGGTAACATATATAATTTTCCGCAAACCCC